>NW_023591077.1:30408-47082 GCF_014843425.1 Jatropha curcas | reverse complement strand
ACTTTGAATATGTTGGTACTTACTTGGTGACCAAAGTACTTATATCTTAGCATTTATTGTTTTCTAATCTGTGTTTATTTCGTTCTATATGGTCTATTTTGGTGAGCTAAACTTTTATATGATAAACTGAGTGTGTTTAGATCTTAGATTCTTATTCTAATGACTGTTCTACAGGTTGGACATAAAATTTCTTGTTCTATTTCTAATATCAGTTTTTATTCTATTGTTTTGCTCTAATCATATGTTCTAATTATTAGAACTTAGAATATCTTGTCTATCTTTGCAAGTTCTAATATCTATGCTCTGATTATTAGAATTTAGAAAATCTTGCCTATTTTTTGCTAGTTCTAAAATGAGTTTCTAAAAGGTCTCCCTAGTTCTAATTTTCACAAAATAGTTTTATTGCAACTATTCTGGGGGAGCAAAATACATTTTCTAATTTGCTTTATATTAAGATCATTTGGCATGATTAGAACTTATATCCATAAAATTTAGGGGGAGCACATGCTTTTATGTTTATTAAATTTATTGGTTTTGTCATCATCAAAAAGGGGGAGATTGTTGGCTCAGGGGTCTCTAATCTGCGGATTTTGATGATAAAACAAAAACAAATAAATTAAATTATGTTATTTTGCTAAATATTATTTTATGCAGAATTTCTTATGGAAAGAAATCATACCAAGGCAAGTCCTACAAAAATTTCATTAGTGGTGTTGAAAGATAATTCGAAGACCCTAGTGGTTTAGGCTATTTAGGATAACTTGTAGGATAGAGAAGAAAAATCATATAAATGAGCACATAAATTAATTTTCTCTCAACAAAAATATTTTTCGGAAGATTAGATTTTTCCAAAATATATTCTGTTATTTGTTTTTGAAAAATATTTCCCTTTAAAATCAAAATGATTTAATTACCTAAAAACTAAAGAGAGTTTTATCTCTAAATGATTGATTTAAATGATTTTGGTAATAAATCATACATTATCTTTTTCGGAAATTTCTTTGAAAATCTAAAAGTACTTCAATTTATTCTCTTACCTTAAAAAAATGAAGGAAGAATCTTTTCGTTTTTAGTAAGAGCATCTTTTCGTAAAAATATTTTCCAAAATAAAATGCTGCCAAAAATCTTTTGTTTAAAGTAAAGTAAAATCGTCTTTTATTTTCTTACCAAAAGGATAAGATAAATTTTTGGAAACTAAGATTTTCTATCTTCTAAATAAAGGAAAGAAGATATTCTGATTTCAAAATGAAATATTCACTTTCCAAAAGCAAGAGACTCGAAGCTCTCTATATAAAGGAGTGTTTGTTCACTGCTTGAAACGTTGAGGGAAGTAAGAGATTTTTCATTTTAAGGAGAAAAATTCTCTCATTGATCAAATCTTTTTCTCAAAACTTACCTCTACCCCCATTTTTCTTTTCACTTTGCACTTCCACGTTTTTATCTTTAAAGAGAAAAGAATTTTTTACAATCTACTTTTTGAAAACAGTTCTTTGTGTTCTAAACGATTTTCCTAAATCTGATAACTGTATTTTCCTATGCTTATATGTGCATTCTTTCTGTTCTATTTAGATTCTGTAATCTATAGTAGACAGGTTTTTATTTAATAAACAATTTATGTAATTAGGCTTAGGTTAGAAGTATTTGTGAAAGAGGTTACAAGCGACCTTCTCCTTTTGTGCGATTCTAATGTCTTGAATTGAAGTTTTCTGTACTTCTGCCGGAAAACAGAAAGGTTGAGGTTAATTAAGAACTTTTGGAAAATCTAGTGGAAAAAATGAATCTCAGGTGTTTGATCTAATTGCCTTATTACTGTTGGTTTGTCGTCTTACCCTTGAAAAAGATGATAACATAGTGGAGGATCTTCAAGATGAGTTCCTTGGGAGTGGATGTAGGCGAGTTAGTACCGAACCACTATAAATCACTGTGTTGATCTTTTTTAAGTTCTGAAGTTTTGCTTTATACTGCTTATTTACACTTCTGTTATATTTTAGAAATGCTTTAAAGTTGTTACTGATTCTCTGATGTTCTAAAACTGTAATAAGTCTTATCTTCTCTGAATTTAAACTCTGGAATTCTGATAAGGGAATTATACCAAGTTCTAAATCGTTAATTCTATTTACAGTAATTTCAATCTTGCGGTTTTCTAATTAATTTCCTAAACTTTATGAGAAGTTCATAATTACAAATAGCTTTCCATCATAAAGTAGTTTTCTGATTATTGATTAAGGCTGTGAAGCCAGTTCTAAAAATTCAATAACTATCTCTCACACGTCTTATATGATTTGGCTAAATTTTATGAGGAAGTTTCTAATCTTTCAAATAGCTTCCTTCATAAAGAAGTTTAAAATTGAATAAGTCATTGTGAAGCAGTTCTAAAGCAATAGCTGCCCACTTGCAACAGACTTTCTATCTTTTATGAATAGAACATAGAACGTTGTGAGGTGATTCTAATTCATATTCTATTCTCACAAGTTCTCTGTTTTTCCGCTGCACTTAGAATTCTATATTTTATTTTAAAATTCTAAAATTTATATCTGTTTTTAGAAAACTTAATTCACCCCCTTTTGGGTTATGCCATACATATACGGGACCCACATGTTTTTCTTGGATAGTGACCTCTTCTTTTGAGAATAAGATTGTATATGTAGGGTTCTCTCTAGTTATTAGTATTTCTCTCTAGTTAATTTTTTTTTTTTTATTGTTGTAGTAAATATAGAAATAAAAAACTACAACAATAAAAAAAAAATTAACTTTCAAAATGATCAAAAAATTATATCATTATTTTTAAATATAGTAAATATTAATATTCGTCAATTTGTTTTTTGAAATAAAAATATGATGAAATCAACATTAATTGGATTATTCCACTTGATGAAAGCAAGAATATATAAAGCAAAATTATATATATAATCTCTTCCTTACCAACTACGTTCAACGGTTGAAAATACCTGTTCATTATAAAATTAAAGAAAAAAATATAAAAAAAAAATATAAAAGCGTGAGATTAATCATTGTTGTACGTGGTCATATGTGTTACCTTTCATTATAATATTATATTTTGTTAATCTTTATTGTACGTGGTCATATGTATCACCTTTCATTATAATATTATATTTTGAACTTATAATTAAGAGAAATGGACATTTTGTCTTTTCTAAGTATCTAGAAGACAAATTTATATATTTTGAACTCTAATTCTTTTCTAATGACACTAATTATATATTAGGGCCACGTTCTACTATATACATAATATATTATTAATTTTTGTTCATACAAAGTCAAAAAAACGGAAACTCTTTCATATATAAATTTAACTCAGACAGATTTTCAGTTGTACACAACGAAATCTCCACTTGTTTTAAGTTATAGAGTTAATCATCAGTTGATATATAATGGAGCTATCATTTTCCACCTCTTTCCTTCAAATTTTGTCACTCCCAATAACATCTTCGAAACAATAACATCTCTAAAGCCTCAATTTCCCCATTATATACAAGAAGTTACAAGGGACGTTATTCAAAAATTCGCTCCTTAAACCCTATTGTTGTAAAATCCCAATCCAATGTCGTTTTGTTTGAAACTACAAAAAGACGATCAGCAAATTATCATCCTAGCATTTGGAATCCAAAGTTGATCGAGTCCCTAACCACTCCTTATACGGTATTCTATTTCTTGATTGTGTAATTTGATTTCTTTTAGAGTTTGTTTGGCATTAAGGATATGATTTTTTTTTTATATAAAAGAAAATAATATTTTTTATGAGTATAATATTTTTAAAATTCAACTTAAAATATTCAATTTTTTTTTATATTGCATGTGAAATATGTCGTACGGATGAGATATATGAGTCAAAATATTTTATCAAAATCACCATAATTTTAATAAATGGTTTGTCAGGTCCATGTTTCATGTGTTAATATGCTTTCAAAATTGTCACTGCTTTAATTTAAAGGGGTTTTTTTTCACACACACACAAATATATAATAATATATATTATATATATATATATATATATATATATATATATATATTCACTTTAAAAATATTTTTTTTTCTGGTATAAACATTAAAAATAAATTTTAGTATAAACCTCTATTAGTATTTTGAAAAAGCAAATTTTCTTTCTCAATAGTATCTCGATAACAATTGCCAACACACCCTTAATATATATTTACAATTGCAACTTCTTATTTTGTTGATATTGCAGTATGATTCTCATGGCACCCGCTTAGAGGAGTTGAAGCAAGAGGTTATAAGGTCCCTTGCATCCTCTAAAGATACTCCTTGTGTCCAACTTAAGTTAATCGATTCTATGCAGCGTTTGGGAATTGCTTATCATTTTGAAGAAGAAATGAAAGAGATCTTAACCGTTGTTAAAATAGACACCAATTCAGATCTTTACACTACAGCTTTACACCTTAGGTTACTAAGACAACATGCATTTCCAGTTAGCTCAGGTGAAGTTTTATATTATTGCTCGCTGTCTAGAATAAATAAGGATCAATTTGTCTTATTTTTTCTTGTTTTATATAAAGCAGGTGTTCTTGACAAGTTCAGAGATAAAAATGGGAAATTCTTGGATAGTTTAGCTAGGGATGTGGAGGGACTATTGAGTTTGTATGATGCTTCACACCTTGGAATGCATGGAGAAGATGTTTTAGAGGAGGCCAAAAATTTCACCAGCCACCATCTTAAGTCATTACTGGGGAAGTTAGAGAGCAATAATATTTTAAGACAACAAGTGGAACAAGCATTGGATGTTCCTCTTCACTGGAGGATGCGAAGGATTGAGAATCGAAATTTTATCAATATCTACCAAAGAGATGATTCACACAACAAGGCTTTGCTAGAGTTGGCTATATTGGATTACAACTTGGTACAAACAACTTGGTACAATCAGTCTATCAAAAGGCGAGCTAAAGGAGCTAAACAAGTAAGATTTTTACTTATGATTCTCCTCCCCTCTTTTTACATATTTACACATGTCTATTGCATAAATTTGACTCTGTACTTTCGATGATTATCCTTGTGATCCCTGAACTTTGCAGGGAACCCATCATAACCCTACACTTTCACAATTTAATAATAACTATGCCCCTATCAAAATAAAATTTGAAAATGTATGGTCATGATTGAATTCCTAAAAAGATATTCATTTTGGCAAGTGAAAGTATAAGGTCATGACTAAACTCTTGCAAAGTTCAAAGGGTCACAAGGACAATCGTAGAAAATTTAAGGTCAAATTTATGCATTATGTATGGACTTCAATTAAAGAATGCATAATATTAATTTATTAGGTGGTGGACGTCATTGGATTTCAAAAAGAAGCTGCCGTTTTCTCGAGATCGATTGGTGGAGAATTATTTATGGGCATTAGGATCAGTATATGAGCCACAATACTCCAAATGCAGGATAGTTGCCACACAATTCACCTGCATTTTGAGTGCAATTGATGATATGTATGATATATATGGATCATTAGATGAGCTTGTTGGAACTTTTTGTTACACAAGCAGTAAACAGGTATTTAATCCAACAACTAACCCATGAAAAAAATTACTGTTACTATTATTATTTCATATTTTTCCCTAGATGATTATCAATATGTAATATTGCAGTTGGGGTAGAATGAATATGGATGAAACTACCAGAGTACATGAAGATAGTCATTCTGCTGTGTGTCGATTTTTGTATGAATTTGCATTAATCTAAATGAAGAAATGAAGAAGGCTTCAATGCTCTACCTTATATTAAGGAAGAGGTACAAAAATTATTTAAACGACCAATTTAAACAATATTTTGTTTTATACATTTCTCATTAATTAATTGTGTACATTGCAGTGGGCAAGACTTTGTAGCTCATATTTATTGGAGGCAAGGTGGTTTAGCAATGGATATACTCCAACTTTGAATGAGTATATAAGAAATGCATGGATCTCAATTGGAGGTCATGAAGCTATAATGCATGCTGCTATGTTTCTAGGGCATTATCTGTCCAAAGACTCGCTTCATAGTTTGAAGAATGGATATGAGCAAATAACCTATTGGTCATCCTTAATCACTCGACTTAACGATGACTTGGGAACTTCCTCAGTACGTTTTTATTTGGATTTTTTGATACATATTTGAAATATTAAAAGAATTTATAGTTCTGATTTTAAAAAAAAAAAAAAAGGGCTTTATAAGGAAATGAATTTTTGTGCATTTTGAGAATTTCCATTTATCATTTTTTTTCTTTTTTTTTTTTGGAATCCAAAGGCTGAAAGCGAAAGAGGTAGACGTAGCAAAATCATTACGAGTGCTATATGAGTAAACCAATGCCATCTGAGGATTGAAGCGAAAAAAAATCATAATAAGGGGTATGATCAATGATGCTTGGAAAGAAACTAAATTAAGAGAGCGGTAAAACTTCTCTCCCAGATTCCTTGTCGACATGTCTTTAAAACCATGGCCAAGAACTGCTTCAAAAGTATCTTTCAAACATGGGATGCAATTGGAACATTCAATTGGTCACCAAAAAACATTGTGATTCATTATTGTTTCAAACCTATTCAACCAGAATGATTCAGAAACTTTTATTATTTTCCATGTTTTTCAACAGTTAATGAATATTGTTCTAGGGTTTCCTTTCTTCCCTGTTCCCCTTAAAAAATACTATACTCCCCTTAAAAAATACTATACGTTTTTTTTGTCATTGTATCAATTCATCTGAATGATACTTTTTACGTCTCATAAATAGGCTTGATTCCTTTTTTGTTTGTTCCATATTATTGTCTAGTGTTTATTTGTTTATTTATTTTTTTTTTAGAAATGGATAATTTATAAAGTTTTTTATTTTATCCTATTTAATAATAAGTAAATAATACTTAAATATTCTATAATTCATAACTTTAAAATAAACTAGTGTACATAAACAACTTTGAAAATAGTCTTGTTAGCCAAGTCTATTTTATTGCCTTAATTATTATGTTTAAAATTTAAGTTTTTATTAGTTCTTCATCGTTAATACAAGGTCATATTGGGAAAAACCAAAGGAAAAATTATGATGTACTCATATTAACCTCTTTTGTCAAAAAAACTATGTCAAAGTTAAACCACCCTTCAAATTTTGGAAATCATATTTGCAAATGAGAAACGGATTAGAAATTTAAAACCGAACCATACTGCTTCAATTACAAAATATCGATCTGATTTAGTTTGACATCTAAAGTCGAAAGGTTTAAAAACCAGTTCAAACCCAAAAATTGAAAACTTGAATAGACCTAATAAAGTCTAGTTTTTGACTTTTTTTTCTCTTACTATCTTTTTTTTTCTTTACCTAAAGTATCATCTCCCGTTATTTTTTACAATGACACGCATATATATAATTTTACCTAGAAACTTATAAAAATAATTTAAAATGATGGAGTTTTGTAGGAAAACTTAAAAATCAGTAAAAATATGTATAATAATTTTTTTTGAAAAAATATTTTTTTTGAAAAAATATAATAAACTCATTTATGGTTTTAATATGTAAAATAGATTTTTATAATAATTCTTTAGTTATCATTTTAGTTAATTAATAAATAATTTATTTTTCTAAGTATTGATAATACAACTAATATAATTCTATCAACTTTTCTCTCTTTATGCTACTTAATTAGACTTTGAGGAAAAGAATCCCCAGGTATTGTTACCTTAAGTTGTTGGGACATCGTATAATTATATTAATATCTATGAAAAATAAGCTATTTTTATCTTTTTATATTTATTTAGTACTCTCTCCGTTCTATTTATATAGAGAAAATTTTCTTTTTGAACATTCTATTTAAATAGAGAAATTTTCCTAATATGATAACTTTGGGACTAATGCCAAAACAAAAAGTCTAATATGTTTTTGTTTTTATTTATAGATTAAATATTGATTTGAGGAGTGTTTCAAGAAAGTGTCAGACATTATTGTGGTTGGCATTTAATGTTTAAAATTGACTGAACCGTGCATTATGGAAATGTGAGATTCAAGCATATTATGCGCACAGATTAAATTTCACCAAGAAACTTATACTTAATATTTAACTGTACACATACACTGAAATTTACTCACAATTCTAATAAATCTTCAACAAAGTGGAATTTCCTTTCAAATGATAGTGCTTAAATAAAAATAGTTGTCCCCATTTATATCTACTCTAATTAACGTTCCATTTTTTACATAACCAAATTATATAAATCGTCTTAGTAGATATGAATAAACTGTCTGCGACTTTACGAACATGCGAGTATTCAACTCACCCTTCTCAGTTTTAGAACACAACAATATACAAAGTGTATTTTCACATCTTCAATGATGTTTTTCCTTCTGTTGCATTTTCGAGCCTCTTCTAGAACGTTAATTGGTGGTTATGTGGTTTCAGATTCTATAGAATGCGATTATTCAGTGGATGACAAGGATATCAAGTCTAGGGGTTGATTGTTAAGTATGAGCATATTTTCTGAAGTTGCAAGCAAGTCTTGAGGGACTATATTCAAATCAAAAGGAAAGACTGTGTCCATGGCATTTGTGAATTAAATTTTAGGGTTGTGAATTCATTCCTATTTAAATGAATTCAGTTTTGAAAAATTTGGCTCCAAATTTTATTTTTTTACGCGCAAATTTGGAGAAGCAAAATAAAGAATTTGAGGTTGAAAATTTTAGCTCCAAACTTTCTTTCAATTTTCATGTCAATTTTTCCAATCCAAATTTGATATTGAAACTTTAGTGCGAAATTGCAATTAAACAGCCCATGTTTTTTAATTATTGGGAGTCTAAACAAATAAAACTCTTTATTTAACTAAGACATCATCTCTCTCATCATTTATCACCTTTTATTGAAAATTGAAAAGAACCTTAATATCTTTTCAAGGGTAAATTAGGAAAAAATACATAAAAAGATCACTTTCTTAATTCTAGAGAAATTTTGACTTTTTCTTTATAAATAGAATGAAAGGAGTATGAGAAATGATAATAAAATCTTAATGTCAAACTAATATATTATAATTGCCTAGTTTCATGTATTATGTCTTATCAAGTATTAAAAAAAAATTTACTCCTCCATTTTATTTATACAAAGAAAATCAAAATTTTCTAAGATTCAGAAGGTGGCCTTTTGTAGATTTTTTTGTAGCTTACCCTCGAAAAGACATTTAAGTGGCCCACAAGTTTCAATAAAAGAGTGGTAAAATGATGAGAGAATGTGTTATTTAAATGAGGAGTTTTATTTTATTAGACTTTCAACAAAATAAAATGTGGGCTCCGCTATTGGAACTGCCCAATAAAATTTCAACCTCAAATTCAGATTGAAAAATTGGCGTGAAATTTAAAAGAAAATTTAGATTGTCATGTAAAAATATTCACATATCTTTGCTATAAGTGTGGACTAATTATTCTATATGTTTGCAATACTTTAAGTTATCTAGAAGGTAAAGTTGATCAAAGTGAATGTAAATGGGCACAACAATTTTGATTTACGCACTATCGTTTGAAGGGAAATTTTCTTTCATTCTGAATTTATTAGAGTTGTGTGTAAATCTCACTATATGTGCACATTTAATTATTAAGCATACACAGAAATTGTATATATAATTTAGACTATGCTTGCACTTGGTCAAATTCAGTATGTGTGCATAATGTGAAGAAGTTCTCACTTTTTTTATTCCACGATTCAATTTATTTTGGAACATTTATTGTCTAACCACAATAATATCTGCTACTTTCTTGAAATCCTCCTAAAGTTAATATTTAAACTAAAAACCAAAATAATGACATATTGAACTTTTTGCATTGACATTAGTCTAAAGTTACCATTTTAAGCAATTTTCTCTGTATACGTGGTCCAAATTCCAACCACAATCTAGTAATGGTGTTGGTTAGATTATTTAGTCCGGTTTGCTTTATTTTTGATAAATAATTACTAATTAAAAGTCAAAAAAATCAAACTATGCCTACGTGGTCCAAATTCCAACCACAATCTAAAAAGTCAAAAAATCAAAAACCTATTGCCTACGTGGTACAAATTCAACCACCATCTAGTAATGTGCCGGTTAGATTTTTTTAGTCCGGTTTTTTAAAAAGCATTGATTAAAGATGACAATAACAACCTAAAATTAAAAAAGGACTATATTTAAATGGATCATTTTTTGATCAAGATCAAAATCCACTTTGATTAACTTCAAATGTAACTCTTGCACCTTTTTTCAAATATTCTCAACCAACATATATATTACCTCCAGGCAAAAAAATAGTTCACTTTCTATTTTTTTCACACAGATTAAGAATTATGATTGAAGGACAATTTTATTCATATACTTTCCTATTATATTCATTTAAATGAACTATATAGATTGAAATTGAATAACTAACAGTTTTAATGAGTGATTTTATTATAAAATAAGTAATTTAATAAGAATATAATAAACATTCAAGATTCAACTACAATGTTTAAAAAAGGAAAATGGACTATATTTTAAGGACAAATCAAAAGGAAAAATGGACCATTTTTTGGGACTGAGGGGAGTACAAATTCACAAGAGAGAATGAAAAATTGATTTCTTTAGTGATAAGAAATCACAATCTATTTTCTATTATACTATTACTAGAATAAAAATTTTCAAATATTTTTTGCTGGATGTGAATCTATTGAGTAGAATGTTTAAATAGACTTAAATTCATTATCGGGTACAATATATATTAAAATGGACTTTAATCCTTACAATATGGTGAGGGAAGGTCTTGCTGGAAGAAGGCGCCTTCATCCTTTGTCATGTATGAAAGAATTACTGGGTACCAAACCTAAAAACCCAATGGTATTTGTTGATTGATCTTTTCTCTCAATAAATTAATGCATGCTCTCTTTCCTTAATTATAACTCTTCTTTAACCTTTATATTAATTAAATTAAACTTAAATCAATAATTATTGCATGATTTGACTCATCGTTACTATTGAATTTTTTATTTTTTCCTTCTAAGAAAATTGAAGCTTAACAATACGAGATTAATGTGAACAGATAAAATTCCGATTTATCTAGCCTTTTATTTTTTTTTAATTGCTATTATCAATGAATTCCGATTCAATTTTTCCGATTTTTTTATGATAGTGGCTAGGGAGGCATTCGTTCGATTAATTCAATCACCCTCGGATTAATCCGACAAATTTTCTATTCGGTAAATAAATGTTCGGATTTAAAAAAAAATTTAAAAATTTCAGTGATCGAAATTAAAAATTTGGTTAAAAGTTAACTGTTAACCGAATTAATCAAAATTAATCGACTCTCAAAAATATGGTTCATTTTTGATTTAAGTAGATAATAAAAATTAAAATTAAAAAAAAAAGAAAAAAAAAAAAATTATTTCAATTTTATATTTTTTGATTAAGTAGTGATTAATAACTTCGGTTAATTTTATTTCGATTAAAATCAATTAATATTAAATTTCGGTTAAAATTTAGATCGGTTTAATTGATAAAGATTAATTCGGTTAAGTTTGGTAAAAAATTAGTTTCGGTAAATTCGATTAAGTTCCAAAAAAAAATTTCGATTAAAAATGGTTACTCAAATTGATCGATGCTCACCCTTAACAACGCTGTTAGCAATTCTGCAAGTATACGGATCGTGAAGTAGTATAAAAATTATATCGTCTTCGGGGTAGAGGAGAATTGAATATTAGTTTTGAATCCCAAGAGTAATTGTCTCGAAATTTAGTGAAAAATCTTTTAAATTACAAACTAAGTGTAAAACAAGCAAGCCTAAACTACTAAATAAAATTAATCAAGCTAGACTTGATGTAACAAACAAGGAGAGCACTAGTGCTGAGAATCAACACTATTGAAACAACAAATATCATAACCAAGTATTCATTTTTAAATCTTAAGGAGGGATGCAATCTTTTGAAGCGAAAGTAAATCTTTTTATATCTATTTCTCTTCTTCCAAGTAAACATAAACGTTTCCGAGATTATAAAACTCTACTTTTGTGGTGTTGATGATGATCTCAACCATTAAATTTCTTATGACTCTCTCTATTTCCACTTACAAAAAATCGCCGAAGTTGCGATCGTGAATTGCGACCTATAGACAAACAGTCGCTAATTGTAGCGCTAAAAAATTCCGCGGAGTTGTATTTTTCAGGTTTGCCGATTTAGTGTACTACGAGATGCGACCGATTTGCCGGACTACATTTTTCCATCGGCAAAATTGCGCGCTTCAAAATTAGGAAATAGTTTTGAGACCGATTTGCGACCGACAGGTTCAGTCGCAAAGCCGGTCGCAATTTTATTCCGAAAGTAAACGACGTCGCCGAGTTTAAAAAATTGCGACCGATATTTAGGGGCTTTAAACGCCAGACACCCTCCTTCTTTTCTTTCCTTCTCCTCCTCTGTCTCCTCTTTCCTCCGGTTCGCAGGCACCGCTCCAGTCCTTCTAACGCCGGCTCCAGGCCTGCCCTGACGCCGCCATCTCCGCTCCATCGCACTTCGGTCACTCTCATTGCATTTGGACACAAGTTGAGGTAAGTCTTGCGATTTTTTTTCGATTTTTTTTTTTTTGCGATTTTTATGTGTTTTTATTAATAATAATTTTTGGTAAGTGCTGTATTTGCGATTACGAATGAGGTACCTGTTATTATATTATTCAATTATTTATATTATTATCATTATTATTATTATTAAAAATATATTATTGTTATTGTTTTATATTATTTATTATTATTATTATTATTATTATTGTTACTGTTGTTATTCTTATTTTCTTATTACTTCATATTATTATTATATGTTACGTATTATTATTTATGTCACGACCCATTTCCCGTAGCCGGACCCTGGCACTAGAACCTGGGTGGGGCTTAAGGCCCCCCGAAAGCCCGTAGTGCGCAAGCCTTAATTATTTTTAAATCTCCACATTCTGTTCATAATTATGGATTCAGGCCCATTTTACTTATTTCACATATGTAATCCCAAAATACAGTTCATATATTTTAATATGGACTTTTATTGTTCATTTACAACTCAACTGGAATACAAAATTGCGGACACTCTACCTTTACATTTACTTTCATTATTTCATTCATTAACGCCTTCTACCAATTTAATGTTTCAAACTCCATAGGACTCTTCTTTTTCTATTACCTGAAAAAAAATAGGTAGGCAGGGTGAGCGCCAAACTCAATGGTAGGGTATAGAATAACCCTCTCACCCCACAACAATCACACAAAGATTGCTAAAATATTTTTTAACCTGGTCACCGATAATTTTATGAACATGCAGTTGGTCACACAAATGGCAATACATAGCAAATCACAAATATTTATTCATTTCATATAATCATAGCATGTGGGAAACTTAGTCAGTGGAGTCACCGAACCCGATGAGCCGTCTCCCACATGGCCCTCCAGCTCAACATGTGCACCAGGGAGCCAAATTCCCCTCCATTTCTTGCTGACCGGTATAATCCTCACACTGCCGGTCCTCTGGATTATTATTTCCAATCTCCTTCTCTTTTTTTTGTTTAAAAGTGGTCTCCATCAATCTTAAATCATCAATGCTCACAATAGAGGCCACCTGCGGGCTTCAATCAACTAGATTATTCAGGTGCCAACAAAAGAAGGCATCCTGTTGGCTTTTTCGGTACGTAACGGTAGGGACAGGAGGCGGCCCAATCTCCCATCCCGGCTAACAATAATCAATATTAAGTATCCTATAACAGTACAGTCTCGCAAAACCCATGGTAGACCCACTTTCATCCCAATTCCACACAACAAGCACAACAATATCACATTCACAGATAATCAAGCCAGATATTTAATATCAACCAAATAGTGCATCACAATATGGCAATAATGCATGATAACATTTAGCCGTGAATGCATGAATGCAAGCGGAATTGAGGCGAATTTATCTAAAACCCTTACTCACAGTTCTTATTGTCCTCTACGGGGACTGCTTTTTCTTAGGGCAACATGCTTCCAGCCTTTGTTTCCTCGTATTTCACGGAATTTTATAAACCTTAACATAAACAATAAAATTCTAAATAAGAATCTTTAATTCGAAAGATTATATTTTATATTCGTTTCACTTAGTTTTGGTTATCAGTACATTTAATTTAATATATTTATAGATATATATTGGTTTTTCCTTATTTAATTTATCTATTCTAATTATTTGCCTTTAAATAAAAGTTTAGTTATTTGCTTAAGTAATATTTGCTATGATAATCTAATCAAAATATTAATGGTACTAATAATAATAATATGTATTAACAACGATATTTTAGTCGGTATTAATTTATTTAAACTATATATACATTTCGTTACTCTTGTTTATTCATTTTAGTTGGTTTAACCTTTAGATAAGTATCGTTAGTTAAATTGAATGTTCCATAATGATATGAAATACGCATTAGCCTGATATTTTAATTTATTACCAATGATTTGAGGAATCGTTTCTAAATTTATTAATATAACTGACTGGTTCTTATAACACCGATGGTGCATATAATTCATTAATTCCCTTTTATTAATGTAATTAATCGTAATAACCAATATCTACGTATTAATTTGATTCTAATTGCATTTATTATTCTTCTATGAAAGTCTTTATTTTCCATTAAACTTAACTAGAAGTTCCGATTCTACATACAATGTTCATATATTTCAATTATCTGTATTTAAATTCATAGAATCTCCACCTTTTGCACTAATTCAATTAATCCTTATATCTCCACTTATAATTTAATTCAAGTTTGTGAATTATACCGGAAAATGCGACGAACTAAGCCTACAATGTATCGATGGAAATTCAGATGTTGATTTCCGTGGACCCGCCGCGAAGAGGAGATCATTTTGGCCTCTTAAAGTCTCCCGCCGGAGTTCTCGCCGGACCGCGCCGCCGCCGCCCGTGCACGGTGGCCGGAAAAGCTAAACCGCCAGAAAATTGCAAGGTCACACCACCCGGACTCCAGATTTTTCGTGAAGGATCCAAATTGCTATCCAATTTTTTTTTTTTTATTTGAGCCAGTGGCTCGTTTGGCCGGATTCGACCTCCACATTCCCACCTTCAAGCCGCCGTCCATGGTGGTTCATTCAAAACTCAAGCAAAATCACAAATTGGGGAAGGGGAAATTGTCCATGTTGGAGGAGAGGAGTTCGATCGGCGCTGTTCCCTTCAAGCTGGCAGCCGGTCGCAAACGGCGTGGATCGTCGATTCTTCATCGCGCGATGCTGAGTTTGCGCTTCCTTCGATCTTTGGCCTCGTTCTACGAAATAATACCACCAGTGAGTTTCCTTTCATCAAGAAGATGAGATAGAGGGGTGCTTGATTGCTGGAGGACCTTGGACGGTGGCCGGAGATCATTAGAGAGTAAAGGAGAGGGTTTGTGTCGCGCGAGGAAAGAAGAAGGAGAGAAAGTGAGTGAGAGAAAAGAAGAAAAAGAAAAGAAAGGACAGGAAAGTGGGTTGGGCCATTCCGGGTTCGATTCGAATCGGTTCGAGTCCGACTTTAGTGATTTTGGTCTCATTTTTGTTTGGGTTTTCGAGTTTTTTCGCTCGGTTTCGTTATTCGTGTTTGTTTTCGACGGAATCAAATTAATTTCAGGCCCGGGTTCGATTTATTTTGATTATTTAAATTGGCTTTCCTTAATTATTTCTCCAATTACCATTAATAAATAAACTATTATATAATAATTATATTTAATTTTTGATAATAATTTTATAGTAGTTTACTACATATACACTAAGTTTATAATCGTTTAGTAACTAGAGTTCCATTTTTAATTCATCGAAAATTTTTAAGTTTTGGTCCAATCGGAAGTTCTGAACAATATGTTATTGGGCCTTTGAGCCCAATTTCGAAAAATTTGGGGCTCAAAATTTGAGACTTGCATTCCAATTGCAGCCCACACGGCCAAAAAGTTTTCTTGATTTTTGATTTAATAAAAATTTCGAAAGTTTCGAAATTAAAAAATTCGGGGTATTTCATTATTATTATTATATTTATTATTTGTTTACTGTTATTATTATATTATTATTTATTAATTTTATTATTATTTGTTGTTGTTATCTGTTATTGTTTACTATTATTATTATTATTTACTATTGTTGTATATTATTATATTATTATTTGATTTAGGAAGGTTGGGCATCATGTGCATTTGGTGAATCTTTCATCCAGGACCTTCCATTGAAGCAAGTGGCCAAGATTTGAAGCGGATTCAGTTGCAACATCTTAACTTGATCAAGCTTTTGACAATAAATGCTTTGTAAGTTAACATAATGATTTTGTTTTGCACATTTATCTTATCATTCATTCTGCATTTATATTTTTTGTAAGGCAGCCCGGCAGGACTTATTCTTGTAATATGCTGTATCAATTGGTCCCCTCAAACTATATAAAAAATTCTGATATTCAAGTGAAATTTTAATTTTTGAATCTTATCTTCTGTTCTTAGTTTTTCATTGCTTTCCAATGGCAATAATATACTGGAACTAGAGAGATGTCTGTAGTTCTAGTGGAAGTGTTTTCTTTTCCTGGCGTACTATCTTGTTTTTGATGTAGCCCCAATGATGGTGGTTCTTATACAGATTTACAATTCACCTGAGCAAAGAAGAAAAAAAAAGAGCCTTAAAAACTCATTAGAAAACTATCAAGAATTTCAAGTAGTGCTGAA
>NW_023591077.1:0-29908 GCF_014843425.1 Jatropha curcas | reverse complement strand
TCTTGGTTTCTCTCACATTAGGCAGATGAGAGTGTAGATACAATCTGTGAAATTGGAGTGTCGAAGATTAAAGTACAAATGCCAAAACATGGAAAATTCTTTAGTCGCAAATACATGAACATCATCTTTTAAAAAAACCACCTCCAACTCCTTTAAATGTACCACCAAAAATAAAAAACTCATACATGGTCATTACACTTTAAGAAGTAAAAAAACCCTTCAGTCTCTTGCATTATGTTCCCATGACTCCCCTCCACATGCACCACCATCCTAAATTAACCGTATGGGATTACCATCTTCACTGCTAGAACATTCTCATCAATCCCAACTCGCACCTTTCACCTCCTCTATAGTTACAATTATAGATCGCTAAACCAATCCATCGTTCATCAACAATCTATCTAACATCATACTTTCACATGCATCACTGGAACAGATCTTTGCTCAAACAAATATGATATATAAATGTAGGGAATATAATTTCTTCAACTCTTCTACCTAATATGTAATCACATATAATTTATTTTTGTACAAACAACACCACCACAAGAACTATGACTATATAGAGACACCAAAGAAACTCAAAAACTTCAATGGAACAAATAAAAAAAACCAAGATATAAAGGTATTATTCAATAGCAAGGTAAACAACCATAATAAAATCACTCAAAGTCTTATAGGAATGGGTAGCACTTAAACCCATCTTCCTCTTTTAAGTATCTATAAACAATTTGAATATATTTTTACTATTAGTCTGAATATAATCACCAAGAACGAAACTTAAAATAAATAAAATAATATAATTGAGTCAATACAATGGCCAATACCATGAAAAATTTTTTAATAAAAAGAGCAAAGCTTGAATAACAAAATACTTTCGCGAAATTCTAAGATATTTATAGAAATCAAAAGAACTAATTAGATTAGATGAATCATAATATGTTAATTCAGAACTTTATCTTGTTTCTCTAACTACCACCAAATAAAATGGCTTCGTCACAAATAGATTCATGTATTAATTGCAAAGATTCAGTGCTGATATGCTTACTCGACTTCATTTCCACAAAGAAAAAGAAATGATTTATGAGCCATAACTCCCAGTTTAATTACTGCATCTCATTATGGGATAAGATGAAGAGTTCTTCCTGTGTAATATTCAAAATCTAATAAGGTAAAGATGAAGAGTCTTTTTTTACAAAAATGCTTAAATAAACATTTTCCTTCAAAATTGCCCATATTGTGGCAATTAAAATGGAGGTCCATTTTGTATTTACTTATCACTAGTAAGTGACGTTTATTTCACTATTAAGTTGCTTGACACTTGCCTCGAAAGGTGCTAAACTTGTATAAAATTTGAAACTTTGTGGTGCATAGTTTGATTTCTCGCAAAGATGACTGGTGTTGTAGGTTTTTTTTTATTAAAGTTTAGGGGGTCAATATATTGTGTTGGAAAATATTTATTATTATATTATAAAGAAACTTGTTATCTATTGTCCACTAAAGACATACTAAAGAGTTCATCAAACAACAAAAATATCAAATATTCTTATTACCATATAAATGAATTAAAAATAAATGATTTATTAAAATTTATAAAAAAGTTATGAAACTGATATTATATCCTTATAGAGTATGAAAATAAAAATATATTGTCATTAAAAAGATCACTATGTAAATAATATTTTATCAGTTTATTTGTTTCTTTGTTCCTAATATAATCATTTGTAATATTAATTTGTACATTACTCCTTCTTATTAGTTTATAATATCCCTGAACTCAATTTCTTTTCATAAAAATTTTTTTTTAATTATATGTAATTCTAAATTGTTTAATTTGGAACTTATTTGTGATCTTTGAAAAAACAAAACTTAAAACCTAATTTTTTGGAATTTAGTCTATTATAAGCTTAACTCTATATAAAAACAGTTTATCACTATTAGATTTCAAACAATCAATAAGGAATTAAGTCGAACACATCATAATAATATGCATATCACGAGATACGAATTTAAATATTATGAATTGATAATTCTAATTTATAACGTACTGAAAATATATTCAAAATTTAATATTTAAGATTGACTTTTTAACTTTTAATATTGTAAAATTCATATAAAGCATAATCATATTTGACTTTAAAAAATAATACTTCAAAATTTATTTATTAGAATTAATCATTAATTATATAACCATACCTATAATTTTTAATATGCATTAAGCTCATTTATAGATTGTTTATAAAATAAAAATTTTAAAAATGTTATTTTATTGTATTTAATAAAAATTTCAATGTATTCCATTTATTTAATTAAATACATATTTTAAATTTCATCCACTTCACATGCAATTATTGAAACATCTCATATTAAATATTAGTGTTATTGCAAAAAAAAAAATAGTTATATGATATATATATTATTTATGATCTTAAGAAAAGGTCATTGCTTTTAGGAAGGAAAAAAGTTGATTTTCTAAAGATTTAAACAAAAGAAAATTTAAATATAAGAAAAAAAATTATGATAATCTTATGATTTGCTTAGCAAGTATGCATGTTCAAATGGGCATGCATTGGAGTTTTCTGTAAGTCTAATATATAGAATTTTTAACAATTATGTTTTTTGGTAAAAGTCATATAATTTATTCGCCTAAAAAAAGAAAAAAAAAACGCGTTTATTTAGCAAAAAATCGAAATTTAGCTCAAAAACAGATGATTATTCGTCACATTAGCGACAAAAACGACAGATAGTGACACGAATATAAAATCATAATGTTTTAAAGTGTGTTAATGAATACCCCGAATTTTTAAATTTTCGAAACTTTCGAATTTTTATTAAATCATACAATAAAAAAATTTTTGGCCATGATGGGCCGCAATTGGAATACAGTCTTCAATTTGAGCCTAAAGATGTTCGAATTAGGCCAAGCCCCAAAAACTGAATTATCCGAAAGTTCGATCGGTGGAATACTATTCCTTATCTTAAGTCGATTATAAATGATTGTACAAATGTTATATAATTAACTTTTAATATAATTAATTATCGATAAAATAAATAATTATAATGAAATTTAGGTTTCATGTTCTTTTTTATATTGGGGAGTAAATGGGAAATATTATGGAACGCTGAACTAAAATAATTAAAATAAATGTGATACCGGTGGGCACTAGAAAAATCATTTACCCGCATCGTAAATATTCTAAAAACAAAATGAAAAATACTTGAAAAAATCGATTTACATACAGAGACATATGTAAATTGGGCAAACGTTCGAATCGAATCTGGAAGGGCCAGCTCCATTAAAAGTGTGTAAAATTAATCCTTACTTTTCTTTTCTTGTTTGTATATTTATTTCCACTTATTCTCCTTCCTTTCTTTCACTATCTTCTTCCTCTCGGATAATAGGGATTCATATGGCATCTACCTCTTTGTCTACGATCTCCGTCCACCGGCCATAAGGAAGTCGATAAACCCAAGCATCGCATCTTGCTTCTCTCTGTCGAGAATGAATCATTCTATGGTCTTGTTTTTCACGTGATAAAGGCTGGATTAAAGAGATGCGATTGGAAGGCTGTCCACTGCGTGATGAAAAGTTTCCGGAAATCTCCATTAATTCCGATCGAATATCTTAGTGCTGGGTTGGTCCTCAAATGAACTCCTACTCCTAAAACGACTCCTCTCCTACATATGAACCCTTCCCCTCCATTAATTTGTGATGTTGCTTGAGTTTTGATAAACCACCATGGACGGCGGCTTGAAGGTGGCTGTGGATCTAGATCCGGCCAAACGAGGCACTGGCTCAACAAAGTGATAGCAGATTTGGATTCCTCACGAAAATTGGAGTCGGGTGGTGGTGACCTTACAATTTTTTGGGCGGTTTCACTTTTTCGGCCACCGTACACGGCGGCGGCGGCGGCGGTCCGGCGAGGCTCCGGTGAAACTCCTGCGAGGACTCGGATAGGCAGAATGATCCCCTCTTCGCGTGGATCACGAAAATCAAATCCGATTTTTGATCAGTACATTGTAAGGCCTAGTTGCTTGTTTTCGGTATAAATTTCAAAACTTGAAATAATTAATTAATTGACTATAAGATTAATTGGATTAGGGCAAATTGGAAATTTATGAACATCGATTATAGAATCGGACTTCAAGGTAGTTACAGAAAATAAAAATGCTTAAGTTTCAAATTATCAACCTAATTAATCTGTAAATACCGTTAATTATGATTAATTACATTATAAAAGGGAAATTAATAATCATAATACATCGGTGGTATAAGAACCATTCTAGTTATATTAATAAATAGAAACGATTCCTCAAATCATTGGTATAATGAAGATCATGGCTAATGCGTTCGTTTCATTATGGAACATTAATTTACTAACGATACTTATCTGAAAGGTATAAACAAAGAAATAAATAAACAAGAGTAACAAAGTTCTATATAGTTTAATAAATTAAATCCGGCTATAATTATTATCGTTCTGAATATCGTATGAACAATCGTATAGTCATTCTTTATATCATTATCATTATTATTATGATTAGAAATATTAATATTTTGATTAGTATTATCAGAACAAAGGCGATAAATTAGAATAAATTAATAAGAAACCCAGTATATATGTATAAATCAATATATAGTTTAAATTAATAAGTGAATTAAATAACTGATAACCAAAACTAATGAACGAATATTTAATATAATCTTTCGAATTAAAATTCTTACTATTCTTACTTAGAATTTATTTGTTTTTATGTTACAAGGTTTAATAACAATTTCCGAAATGCGAGGAGGAAAGGCTGGAAACATGTGGCTCGAAGGCAGTCCTTTTATAGGACATAAGAACTGTGAGTAGTGTTAGATAATTCGCCTCATCCGCCGTGCATTCATGGCATTTCACGGCTAAATGTTATCATGCATTTATTGCTTATATTGTGATGCACTATTTGTTGATTATTAAATATTGCTTTGATTTATCTGTGAATGTTGATTTATTGTTGTGCCTTGTATTGTATGGAATTGGGATGAAGTGGGTCACCATGGGTTGTTGAGACTGTTTACTTGTTATATGGATTCCTGATCATTGATAACTGCTTAGGCCATGTAAATTGGGAAGATCGGCGCCCCCGTGTGCACCTTTACTGTATACCGTTTTACTATTAACCCAGGTTGAATTCTTTATTTGGGGCGCACCGGGATAGTCTAGATTTGATCGCAGCCCGCAGGGTGGCCTCCTGTTGTGAGCGTCTGATGATCTAGATTGGATGGAGACCACCGGGTTGCCTCCTGTTGGTATAATAAAAGATAAAAAAAATAAAAAAAAAGAAAAAAGGAAAAGAGAGAATGGAAAAACAATGAGAGGGCTGGTCAAGTGAGGATTAGACCGGTCGGCCAGTATGTGGGATCGGCTCCCTGGTGCACATGTGATAGGATGAGCCATGTGGGAGGACGGCTCATCGGGGGTTCGGTGACTCCACTGACCAATTTCCACGTGATGTGATTATATGAAGATGTTAATGATTGTGTATTGTCATTGATGACAAACTGCATTGATCATAAATTAATCCTAGTAACCAAATAAAAATATTTTTTCAGCATCTGTGTGATTGGTGTGGGGTGGGAGGGTTTATCTAAACCCTACTCATTTGAGTTTTGGCGGCTCACCTGCCTACCTATTTTTTCAGGTAATAGAAAGAAAGGAAAGGCCCTGATAGAGTTGAGACACTTATTCACAGAAGACTGTTAAAGATAGAAATAACGATGTATATATATAAAGGTAAAGTTCCACAATTATATTCAGTTTGGGTTGTAATAAATAATAAAGTCCATCTTAATATATGAACTGTTATTTTGATATATATGTGAAATTAAGTTTAATGGGCCTGAAATCCTAATGGGCCTGAATCCATAATTATGAATAGGATATGAGATTTAATAATTTAGGCTTACTACGGGCCTCAGAGGCCTTAAGCTTACCTGGGCCCTAGTGTCGATCCGGCCCACGGAAATGGGTCGTGACAGTTAACGACCAATTTAGCGACAGCTTGCGACCACTTTAGTGATGGACACAATATCTGTTGCTCTTCTTGCCGCCAAGAATTGGCGCCATAATTAGATACCAAATAGCGATTAATTAGCGATGGCTTTGGTGACTATTTAGCATCCGACTAAGCTTCAGTCGCTGAATGTGGCGCCTAACTTTAAGCGGAAACTATTAGAGACCGAATATCGACATATCTCTAACGACATTGATGACTAAAATTTTAATTTGTGTTAGCAACAAATTAGTGATCAATTTGTTAAATAATGGATTTTTAATGACACAGACAATTAAAATAACGATCGATATGTAGCATTTAGTGATCAATATAGGTGGTTGCTAATTTTTTATGCAATTTAGTCGCCTTCCTCTCGCGCTCTCTTCCTCTGCCCTGCTCTCTGTCTCCCCATTCTTGTTCTCCCTTTACTTTTCCGCGCATGTAGTTTGAGAAGTCGTTAGCGCCGTCGATCTCGCCCTACAAATCAATTCTACAATTTGCTTTTTTTTTTTTTTTTCATTTTCTTTATTTTGTTTCGTCTAGTTAGCCGTATATTGCAAATTTTAGCTTCTTCTTTTTTTTTTTTTTTTTTTTTTTTTTTTTTTTTTTTTTTTTTTTTTTTTTTTTTTTTTTTTTTTTTTTTTTTTTTTTTTTTTTTTTTTTTTTTTTTTTTGCTTTGCAGCATCTTTATATTGATGGGAATTTTTGACTTTGTGAATGGTTTGTGTTGATGTTTTTTCTTTTGTTTTGATTAATCTGTCAGTTATAGATAAATATGGTTTTGATTTTTTTTTTCTTTGTAGTTGCTGTGTAATCTGTGTAAATTAATTGTTTTTGAGTTTATGTTGTTGTTGTTTCTCTTTTTCTTTTCTTTATTTCTGTCAATTAGGGGGCATATTGGTTTAGAATTGTGTTAGATTTTAAAAGAACTATTTAGTTTGACGAAATTGAAGGATTTCCTAAGATTTCCACAGATTCTACTAGAATTCTACATAGAGTTTTATGGAATTTGTGGTACTTTTTTTTATAGATTTTGATTGACTTTGATAGAATCACAATGATTTTTATACATCCAATTAAAATTAATTCCAGGACCTAATTAAACAAATTAACAGGTTTTAGAGTCAAATGAAAAATTGAAAAACAATGAGGGATTAAAAAGCAAAATGCGTCATCTTCTCTAAAATCATTATTTTTTTCGTTAAAAGCTATTGCCACCGATAGTGAAAGCCGTGCAATAGCCATCGCCGGCGGCGGCCATCTCGCTCCCATTGACCGTTATATTAAACGGGTTAGGTAGTAGGTACCTTATTCGTTATTAGTAAAAAATGTATTAAAATAAGTTCAAAATTTGGATAATTAAAGATTCACGGGTACCCTACTCGTTCAAGAGGTACTTTCAACGGGTTTTTGGACGGATATAGGTAGTAAATATTTAAACGGGTTCGAATATGGGTACTTAAATAGGTATTAAATGGGTTTAAAACGGATACAAATAGTAAAATTTTAAATGGATACTTATACAGGTAGTTTAAAATTTGTAGGTATCCGCTCCGCTTTCGTTCTATTAAGGAGTGTATTGAATCAAGAGTCTGTTAAATTTTAAAAAGATTTTTGAAATCTTTGGGTTAGAGGATGGATTTGTGAATGACTCTTTTATTCATACATAACACTCTAAAATCCAACGAAATCAATAATTTTATAGAATCCTTTCGAATCAGCAATCTTTTGTATACCATCAAATTTGTATGGACTTTTGAAAAATCATAATTGAATACCATCAGATTTTTATGGTACCATCAGGTTTTATGGTTTTTATAAGGGATATGAATTGAAATAATTGAATACCATCAGATTTTTATGGATTTTATAAGGATATGAATTGAATACCACAAAATTTTAATAGACTCTAAAAAAATCTAGATTGAATGCCATTAGAATTTTAAAATCATTTAAAATCATTAGAATTTTTTTTGGGTAATTGTAGTGCAATGTAAGTAATTTTTGCGTTGTAATGTAGTGTATTGTTTGTAATTGTAGTTAATTTGTAAAGTATAAATTAATTTGTAAGTGTAGTTTATGATGTAGCTTATTGCTTTCTTTTCGTAAATTAACTAGAGCCCGCGCAAAAATGATTTATGTTTATAAATTATTAGATTTATTTTTTGCTTTATTCGTTGTTGTTTTATATGAAAATTATAATATTGTTGATTTATTTAAAATAATTATAAACTTCAATTAATCCTATCTAATTTAAAAAAAATATTAATTTCAATATCATAAAAAAATGGATAATCTTAAAAATAGCATTCATTAAAGAAGAAAAGACAAATGAATTTGGAATTAAAAGAACTATAAAGCCCCCGGGCTTGCAAATAAGAATGATCTAATCCTATGTCTCCCCCTAGAAGAACAAAGGCCGATAAACAATAAACAATAAATATTGTTGAGGCTATATATATATATATATATATATTCAATTTCATGGTTTACGGCATGATCCGTTCACATCATGCTTTATTTGAAAGGTGCAGTAAGAGTCTAAAAATTCGTACAATGCAAAACAAATAAAAATAAATAGAGTAATATATATATAAGTTTCGCTCAAAATTATTATTGTATTTTAATTTTGGTAAAGCATTCTCATCCTTCTTGTTATCTTCATAAGAAAGGAGCATATAGAAATTAAGAATCTCTTAAACAGTAAAATGTACAATTTTCATGAAATCTCAGGCAAAAAGAATCTGTATCATGAAAATTTTATTCTAGACTTCCTTTAGAACCCAAAGTGGGAGATAATGTTTTTGTGATGCAAAGTAGTTATGATCTTGATATCCGCAACAAACTCTTTTAACTATATTCTGATGGCTGGCTTCAAGATATTCACGACCATTTCCTTACCATGAGAAGGCAACCTTTGTAAACATGAATATTACCACCTTTGCTTTCCATAATTTCTGGAAAATATAATCCAATAGCAAATAAGGAAAAGAAATAAGAATGTAGCTAGGTGAAAATTAATGATGGAGAAAACAAACCAGACATGAAAAATTAGAAGTGGCCAAATAAAGTTTCTCATAGCTGAATAATCTACATGACGACGATGAGTATTTCTCGCGTAGATATTTCAATATTTTTCATCTGCATAAAAAAAATTAAAAATGAAATTACCAATTAATAATTGAAGGAACCAAAAGCAAACAACAAATCCAATTACCACTTACCTATTGATTGAAAACACCAAAGCTTGTAAAAACACAGTAAAAAAAATCTTAGTCGATTAGATTGATGTATTGAGTAGTTTCATATACTAGGAAGTAGGTTGCATGAACACGGGACACAAGATATAGGAACATACAGATATGACAATTTTTAACAAGTATGATATCCATATGCTTAGGACACACTACACTAAAAGTAATACATTAATATTTCAAATCCATATGCTTAGGACACACTACACTAAAAGTAATACATTAATATTTCAAAGAAAAAACTATCATTATAATAAATTATAAACATAAAATAAAAAAAAATTGATTTCTTATTTTAATTACACAAAAACAAATTTAAAAAAAATTATTTATTTTTTATTAGTAATAAAAAAAATTTTAGTTGATTAGATTGATGTATTGAGTAGTCTTATATACTAGGAAGTAGATTGCACAAACACGGGACACAAGATATAGGAACTTATGGATAAGATAAATTTTCAAAAGTAGGATATTCATATGCTTAGGATACACTACATTAAATAAGTAATACATTAATATTTCAAATAAATAAACAATCATTTATAATAAATTATAAACCATAAAATAAATAAAAAAACTTAATTTCTTATCTCAATGACACAAGAAAAAATTTAAAAAAAAACACTTCATTTTTATTGGTAATAAAAAAAAACATTGGTTGATTAGCTTGATGTATGGAGTAGTCTCATATACCAGAAGGTAGGTTGCACGAATACGGGATACAATATATGGAAAAGTATGGATACAATAATTTTTTAAAAGTAGGATATCAATATGCTTAGGACACACAACATTAAATAAGTAATACATTAATATTTCAAATAAATAAACAATCATTATATTAAATTATAAACATATAAACATAAAATAAAAAAATTAATTTTTTATTTTAATGACACAAAAATAAATTTTAAAAAAACACTTCATTTTTATTGGTAATAAAAAAAAACCTTAGTTGATTAGATTGATAAATTTTTGAGTAGTCTCATATACCAGGAAGTAGGTTGCACGAACACGAAACACAAGATACAGGAATGTAGGGATATGACAATTTTTAAAAGTAGAATATCCATATGCTTAGGACATATTACACTAAATAAGTAATACATTAATATTTCAAATAAGTAATACATTAATATTTCAAATAAATAAACAATCATTTATAATAAATTATAAACATAAAATTAAAAAAAAAAACTTAATTTCTTATTTCGATGACACAAACATAAATTTTAAAAAATTATTTTTTATTGGTAATAAAAAAAACCTCGGTTGATTAGCCTGGTTTATGGAGTAGTCTCATATACGAGAAGTTAGGTTGCACAAACACAGGACACAAGATAAAAGAACATATATACGGATACGATAATTTTTAAAAGTGGGATATCCATATGCTTAGGACACTACTACATTAAATAAATAATACATTAATATTTGAAATAAATAAAAATAAATAATCATTTATAATAAATTATAAACATAAAATTTAAAAAAAAACTTAATTTCTTATTTCAATGACAAAATTTATAATAAATTATAAACATAAAATTAAAAAAAAAACTTAATTTCTTATTTCAATGACAAAAAAATAAATTTAAAAAAATAAATTTTTTATTGGTAATAAAAAAAATCTCAATTGATTAGATTGGTATATGTAGTAGTTTCATATACCAGGAGCTAGATTACAGGACACGCAACACGAGATATAGGAGCGTGCGAATATGACAATTTTTTAAAAAATAGGACATCCAAATGCTTAGGATACACTACGCTAAATAAGTAATACATTAATATTTCAAATAAATAAATAAATAATCATTTATAATAAATCAGAAAAAGAAAAAAAATATTTAATTTCTTATTTCAACGGCACAAAAATAAATTAAAAAAAAAAAACTTCATTTTTTTTATTGGTAATAAAAAAAATCTTTGTTGATTAGCTTGATATATGGAATAGTTTCATATACCAGGAGCTAGGTTGCACGAACATGGGATATGAGATGTGGAAATGTATGAGATACGATAATTTTTAAAAAAGTAGGACATCCCCACGCTTAGAACACACTACACTAAACAAGTAATACATTAATATTTCACTAAATAAATAATTATTTATTAATAAATCATGAACATAAAAAATACTTAATTTCTTATTTCAATGACACAGAAACAAATTTTTAAAAAAAAACCTTCATTTTTTATTGGTACTCATATACCAGGAGCTAGGTTGCACACATATGGGACACGAGATACAGGAATATACGAGATATAATAATTTTTAAAAAAGATAGAACATCCACACGCTTATGATGGACTAAACTAAATAAATAATACATTAATCTTTTAAATAAATAAGCAATCATTTATAATAAATTATAAACATAAAATTAAAAAAAAATTAATTTACTATTCAATGACACAAAAGCAAATTTAAAAAAAAAAACTTTGGAAGATTAGCTTAATGTATGGAGTAGTCTCATATACTATGAGTTACATTGCACAGACACGGTACATGAGATACAAAAACGTACAAGATACAATAATTTTTGAAAAAGTAGGACATCTATACACTTGGAATATACTAAACTGAATAAGTAATATATTAATATTTCAAATAAATAAACAGTCATTTATAATAAATTATAAATATAAATATTAAAATAAAAAAAATACTTAATTCTTACTTCAATTACAAATAAATAAACAGTCATTTATAATAAATTATAAATATAAAATAAAAAAATACTTAATTTCTTACTTCAATATAATTAATTAAATTCTCAAAATTATTAGTTGAAGCCTTGGGAAGCCCAGGCCCAGACGGGCTCAATACAGGCTTTTTTTAGAAATTTTGGCCCCATATTTCGTCTACTGTCTTTAGGGAGGTGCGCAAAGTTCTTGTAGGAGGTTGTATTGATTCTTTGATGAATGCTACTAGCACTGTTCTGATTCCTAAGTTAGCTAATCTAGTTAATATCTCTCAATTTCGTCCTATAAGCTTATGTTCAGTGGTTTATAAATTGGTTACTAAAGTCATTGTGAATCGTTTCAAGAGTTTTCTTCCCACGGTTATTGGACCTACTCAAACTAGTTTTGTGCCTGGCCGTAAGATTATTGATAATATTATTGTGGCTCAGGAGCTTATCCATTCGATGCGGCGTAAGACAAGGCGGAAGGGTTTCATGGCTATCAAAGTGGATTTAGAAAAAGCTTATGATCATATTCGTTGGTCTTTCCTTAGGGACTCATTAATGGACTTGGGGATTCCTGAAGGCCTTACTAATATTATTATGAATTGTGTCTCTTTGTCCTCTATGCATATTCTCTAGAATGGAGAATGTAAGGAAACCTTTCTTCCTTCTCGTGGGCTGAAGCAAGGGGACTCTTTGTCTCCTTTTCTATTTGTTATTTGCATGGAAAGATTAGCTCATCTTATTTCACTTACTATGGATCAAGGCAAAATGAAAGCCTATTTCTTTGAATAGAGGGTCCTTTGCTTACTCACCTCTTTTTGGCTGATGATTTGTTCTTATTTGCTGAAGTTACTGAGAATCAGGTTGCTAATATCAAGGGCGTGCTTGAGGATTTTTGCGCATGCTCGGGTCAAAGAGTTAATGCTTCTAAAACCACAGTTTATTTTTCCAAAAGTGTTGCTTCACCTATGCATCGTCTCCTATGATCCTCCTTGGGATATAAGGAAGTGATTGACTTTGGTAAGTACTTAGGTATGCCTCTTCTCCATAATCGGGTTACTACAGGCACCTACCAGCATATTCTATACTGTCTCTCATAAGCTTTTTGGTTGCAGTGCTTCTCAGCTTTCGATGGCAGGCCGCATTACCTTAGCTCAATCGGTCATTGCGGCTTTGCCTATATACTTTATGCAGACTACTCAGCTCCCTCTATCTCTTTGTGATAAAATTGAATAAAGCTGTCGGAGTTTTTCTTGGGGCTCCAATAATACTTCTCGCAAGCTTTCTTTAGTTACTTGGCATCAAATCTTGCTTGCTAAGCTTGCGGGTGGGCTGGGTTTTATGAATCTAGCTATGCTTAATCAAGCTTTCTTTATTAAATTGGCTTGGGGTCTTATTTCTGACAAGGATGCTCTTTGGGTTCGGGTTTTTTGTTCGAAATATAAGTTGGATAATTCCTTGGATAGTGCCGCTTTTGATCGCCCCTCGTCTTCTTTTATTTGTAAAGGGATTGGACGGTGGGTAATGGTCAATTTGTTCTGTTTTGGCAAGATTTTTGGTTAGAGGCAGGTCTGAGATTGAACTCTATTGCTCTTTCTGTTGTTTCATGCTCAATGATTAGAGAGACTATCAACAAATATGTAGGCTTTGATGGCAATTGGAATTGGACAATCTTATGCTCTCTTCTGCCTCCTGATATTCTAGCTCGCATTGCTGCCGTTCTGCCTCCTTCGTCGGAGATGGGCCCTGATGAGCCGTATTAGGGTCTTTCTTCCTTAGGGCGCTTTACTATTAAGTCTGCTTATGATTTGTTAGCATCTTCTCCTTCTGTTTCTTCTGACTTTATTTGGAAGCTGGTGTGGAAATGGCCTGGTCCCTAAAGGGTTCGCGTTTTTCTCTGGATTCTTTCTGATGATCGGCTTCTCACTAATCTTGAGCGTCGTCGTAGGCATTTGTCCACTTCCAGCCTTTGTGCCTTGTGTTCCATTACTGAGGAATCCTCCCTTCATGCTGTGAGGGATTGCTTGCATGCTGCTGGAATTTGGCATTGTGTTATACCGCGGCAGTATTGGCCTTCTTTTTTCTAAGAATTTTGGTCTGTGCAAGATTGGGTCAGTTGGAATTTATCTTCTTTGGATTTTAGTGTTATGGACGTTCCTTGGTCAATTCTTTTTAGTATCACTGGCTGGTTGATTTGGAAGAACAGAAATGCCATTATTTTTAGTTCTGCAGGTCGAGATGTTTTTGCTATCCTCTTGAGTGCTAAGAGCTTAGCCTCTTCTTGTGTTACGCTGGACACTAGGCTCTCTTTGGATCAGCCTTCTTTGGCTCGTTGTGACTGGTGGATTAGCCTGTCCCCTCCTTGAGCCTCCTACTTTAAGCTTAACACCGATGGTGCTTTACCTGTGCAAGGGGGTCAGCTTATGGTGGTGGCCTTATTCGTGATTGTTTGGGCCATTGGAAAACAGGTTTTGCTTTTCATATAAGAGTCACGTTTGGGTTGGGGGCCGAACTATGGGCTATTCCTGCAGGTATTAGATTGGCCATTTCTTATGGTTTTTCGCATATTCTCATTGAGAGTGATAATCTTTTGGCTGTCAGTATGGTGTTGGTTTCGGTGGCTGGCGTTGGTTCAGGTCGAGCTTTGGTAAGGAATATCTCTCTCCTGCTTCATAATCATCCGTACTTTAGTATCTCGCATGTGGTTCGTGAGGCTAACTATTGCGCAGACTGGCTTGCCTCGTATGCTTCTTCTTTGTCCTTGGGTTTCCAAGTGCCGGATGATCCTCCTCCAGGTCTTGGTGATTGGCTGGCGTATGATTGTAGAGGCCTAGCCTCTATTCGACGTTGTCCTTGTTAGGTCTCGCTCTTGTTAGCACCAAAAAAAATAATTATAATCAATATTTAATATCATGAAAATAATAATAACCGAGTAATAAAAACGTTCAACGTATATAAAAAAAACTAAATTCGTAAATGCTAGTTTTATAAATTTCTCAACACTAGAAATTTGATTTATGACGTTAGTTTAGGTGAACAAGCCCAAAGCTGAAAGCTATAAACAAACCAGCCCAAGGCCCAAGTACCTGACCGGAAGGGTTAGGGTAGGGGTTATCGTGCCACGTCATTCAGTGATTATATTCTGCTATTTTTGCACCATATATAAAGCGGACAGGAGAGAGAGGAGAGAGCGCATTATTTATCCTAAGATACAAGCTATCTTAAATCAAAGAGGGAAAAAAGAGAAAATTGTTAGAGAAAGATGTCTGGAGTTGGACCAATCTCACAGGACTGGGAACCAGTAGTTATCCGCAAGAAGGCTCCTACAGCCGCCGCTAAGAAGGACGAGAAGGTCGTTAACGCTGCCCGCCGCGCCGGTGCCGAGATCGAAACTCTGAAAAAATGTATACCTTTTGCTTTTTTTTTTTTTTTTTTTTTTTTTTTTTTTTGAGAAGGTCGTTAACGCTGCCCGCCCTGCGCCGGTGCCGAGATCGAACTCTGAAAAATGTATACCTTTGCTTTTTTTTTTTTTTTTTTTTTTTTTCAAATTTTTTTTTTTTTTTTTTTTTTTTTTTTTTTTTTTCAAATTTCAGATTTTACTTTTCTTTTTTTTATTTCAGATTTTACTTTTCTTTTTTTATTTCAGATTTCTTAACTTATTTTTTTTAGCTTACTTCTATTGATCAATCGAATCGATGATTTCTTTGTTGACATTACTTTTATGATTTTGATGCTAGTGCTAGGTTCTTTTTTATTCATTGGAAAGCGAATTAAGGTTTCGGATCTATAAACGGTCAGTTGTTGCTAAGGGAATAAGGTTCTTCTTTTCCGTTTGTGGTTTTAAGGGATTAGGGTTTCTTACTCTGATATTTGTTTTTTCGTTTTCAAACTATTTTAATTAATACTATTCAACCATAACTAGATTTCGTGTAACTAGTCATAGCATTCAGTGGTCAGATTGTTTACACATTATTTTGACATTGATCACTATTATACAAGTAGAGAAACTAAAATGAACAGCTATTCATATATTCCTTATTACGGTAAGTTTTTATGGATTTATTTGTTCTGGGACCTTGAATAATAGCTGAAGCTGGTAGAAAGGAGGTGGTATGTGTCATGTAATTGATTGATACTTTTTTTACAAGTCTTTGTATTTCAATGTCACCTGCAGCCAATGCTGGTACAAACAAGGCCGCCTCTAGCAGCACTACCTTAAACACGAGGAAGCTTGATGAAGAAACAGAGAATCTAACTCGTGAGTTTTTTTTTTTTCTTGTAATTTCATCAGGTATATGCACGATGAGAATGATTTTCTGTGGCTTCTCTTTTGTTCATAGTGTAGTTGGGCCATGTATTTGATTGACCAATCATATGATGGATGAATAGGAATTGTAGTAATCGTACCTTTGCAGTGAAAGAACCCTTTTTCCATACATCTCGGTCTCATAGTATTGCTCATGTGTGCTTATGGTTTTCTATTTTTGTTTTGCTATGTGTGAGCAAAGCCAATGTAAAATAATTTTGCATACTAATCAAGCCATTGATTGGAAGAATGAGATGGTTGATTTGTTCAATAACAGGGTTTAACCTTTCTGTCATCACCTTTCCTTGGGTTTAACACAAGGTAGTTAAAAGCACAAGGCGCACTCAACCGATGTAGCACCCATTGCTTAAGTGGATAATGCAAACTAAGTGGTTGCTTCATCGAAGGAAGAATTAGGGAAACAAAAGCAAAAAGAATTCAGTAATGGAAAATGGAGTTTGACAAGAAGAAAGACTTACAAAGAAGAATTGCCATTAAAATATATGTACCTGGCTGCTGGAAGAATGATCTCCAAGAGTTCAAGTTTAATTGAAAAGTGAAAGTTGTCACCGAAGCATCATAAGAAAGTGAAAAGACTCTAGAAGTGTTATTTTTTAGGACTTCTGAAAACCCCTATGAGTGGGCCGTTCCTTCTTTCTGCTTTATATGAGGTGTGCGCTTAATTGCCAAAAGCGTTGCTTCATTGAATGGGCCTTGCTTTTGATATTTGAAGGTGCTACTCAACTTGTTGCTCCGTGCTTCGGCGCTTAAGAAAGCGCTTCGTTGCACTTTTGACTAAACTGGTTTAACATAAAGGCTAAAGCATCTCAGCTTATCTTCTCTCTCTCTCTCTCTCTCTCTCTCTCTCTCTCTCTTGCTCTCTCTCTCTCTCTCTCTCTCTCTCTCTCTCTCTCTCTCTCTCTCTCTTTGCCATTTCCTTTTCATTTTATATGGTGAAGTTTGTGAATCTATCTTTGCTTATCATTGAATTTTTAGGCAGGAAAGCTAAATGGAGTTGAAAATTTTGTTGTATTCTATTTTTTTTCTTTTCAGTAGCCATCTCTGGAATGAATAGCGTAGCCTTCAATCATGATGTTTAAGTTGATTTTGCTTTTCAAATTTTGCGACAATTCTGTTGTCACCTATTGTTGTTGATATGATCATTATGATATATTCATGTGCCTAATGCAGTTCATGTATTGTTACCTTCTCTTACACTATCTTAAAGATAACTTGCTGTACATATCCTTTTCTACTTCAATATACTCTCCTATTGGAAAAAATTATTTCAAGATGTGCTATTTCTGAGCATTGAAAGCATTCTGAAAAACCCTAGTTTCCTTTTCTTGTTAGATGGACGAGTGCCCACTGAACTGAAAAAAGCCATCATGCAAGCTCGAATGGACAAGAAACTTACCCAGTCTCAACTTGCTCAGGTATTTATCTGTCTCATGTTCATAAAAATCTTAATCTTCTCAGCTTGGGGAGTTTGTTAACAAAATGTGGTTTCATGCAGTTGATTAATGAAAAGCCTCAGATAATACAAGAGTATGAGTCTGGAAAAGCAATACCTAATCAACAAATAATAAGCAAGCTTGAGAGGGCTCTTGGTGTGAAGCTCCGGGGGAAGAAATGAAGTGTGACTTTAGAAAGACAGCCAGCCAGGATTTACAAAGTTATCCAAGTGTCTCTTGAGTCTTAAGATTGGTGGTGTACATGAACTTTTCTACCATTATTATGGCTCGCATGTAAGAACTAGTGTCTTTCTTTACGCTTTTTATGGGGACCTGTGATGTTGGAATTTGAATTTGACTCTTTGTTCTTGCATGCAATGTTGGTCTTATAAATAGTGGTTGTTTGTACTTTTGCAAGTGGTTAATGTGACATCAGGAAATTGTTCTTGTTCATTGGGAAATTGTTCTTAGTTTTTCCTGTGTTTTGACATTTTTTGTTGGGCGTAAGCAGTCTGCATATTTCCATTTCCATTTCTTCTGAATTCCAACTAATGCATAATCTTGCCCGATTGAGTACTTCTGTATTAAAAATCATGAGTGATATAGTGGGTGTGTGTTTGCAATTCTTCTCTTATTTTGTTCATTTGTTGGTGAGAATTGCTGGTTTATTACCTAATTTCTCTGACAATATTCTGGTTTATTGATAATTAGTGTTCATAATTTCTGTTTTTTAGGCCAACACCTCATATTTATGATATTTTTTTTTTTTTTTTTTTTTTTTTTTTTTTTTTTTTTTTAGGCCAACACCTCATATTATGATATTTTTTTTTTTTTTTTTTCTTTTTTATTTTTATGATAGGGACATTAGAATGCCTAATGACGTTAATGTACTTTTGACGATAAATAAGGTGGAACTTTACTATTAGCTATCTTAAGAGGGCTATATAGGATCAGTATTAAGATTCAGTGCTTATGTTACGAATCATCTAAGGAAGGTTTGATCGTAGGAATTATATGACAGTCGTTATGATTTTTTGAAGGGCATGATTTTTTTTTTTTTTTTTTTTTTTTTTTTTATTTTTTATTGAGGACAATTAGAATGCCTAATTGACTTAATTGACTTTGACGATAAATAAGGGGGAACTTTACTCATGCAACTTAAGAGGGCTAGCAGATTAAGATTCAGTGCTTATGTTACGAATCATCTAAAAGTTGATCAGTAGGAAGTTATATGCAGTCGTTAAGGATTTTTGAAGGGCATTGACATAGTATCAAAATAATGAATTGTTAGTAGTATTAATTTGATGATATTAGTTGGGTTTATTTGTATGAAAACAGAGAACTTACCAGAATCTTGCAATGTGTCTGTCACTATGTTATTGACATTTGCTAGTGAGCTGTACAAATCGTATCTCATGGCCTTGCCTCACGTTGGAACTCAAAAGTCTAGTTTTGATTCTTTGGTTGGAAGTAGTATAAATCAAGGGTCTCTCTTCAGTGGGTTGGCTTTGCAATTCGATTCTCATAATATTCCATGACATAGTTTAGCATCTTCATTTATATAACAAATAAAGAGCAATACCAACTTTTAAGCAATTTCAGACATTCTCTTCGATTCATTATATAGATATAGAAAATATATAGATAAAGTTTCTATTTTCATCGTTTTAATTATATAGACGAAGTTACTTATTTTGGACTATAGCTAAAGGGTAAAGTCTAAATTACTCTTGATTTGCTTCGTTTAGAGTATTAACTTTTTAGAGAAAAACAAGAAAGTGATAGACAGTTCAAATATTGCATGTTATTAGTGCATAGCTGTGTTATCTTTCTCTCTCCATTTCAAGCCAAACTGCAGATAGTTTTGATGTTTAGTGAGTATTTTTTTATCACAAATTAATTGTGTCAATAAATTGTCAAAAAATGAGCATGGGATATATAAGTGGGGCATAGAAGATTGTTCACCAAATCTTTTCTAAATGTTCTTTTTGAAAACGGCAACGAAAAAAATGTTTCTATAAATTCTTCCTTTAGAAAATTTGGGATTTCAGTTAGAAAATCCTTGACCGCTTTCATCTCCAAAAATTCGCCTCTTCCACCAACTGCAACCTTAGAGATTGTTATCAAATGACAGATTCCACTTATAAATGTCACCTAAACACAAGAAAACTGCAATCACAACCTAAACACAAGAAAACTGCAATCACAACTAAAAGACGGAAAATGGGGAAAGATAGTAAGGTTTCATCTATTAAGAAAAAAATAGCGAAAGATTAGGAAAATCAGTTGGTATCTCTGTTGCTAAGGAGAAAAGAAAGGGTTATGGAATCAAATCTGTGACCTCAAAACAAACTTCCTTCTTGAAAATTGCCTCTCCCGAAAATAAATTTTCGCAATCCTCCATAAAACCAGCAAAAAAAAAAAGAAAAAAAAAAAAAGAAAATCATTCAGGAAGATATCGAGTCCACTGAATCAGAAGAATCAAAAGAAGAGGAACTGATGAACTGATGATGAGGAAAGCAGTGCGAAGTATATAGACAGGTATGATCATGAGTTTAGGTCTTGATCCTGAAAAGAATACTACAACCAAGTTGTTAATCATGAAAAATTATTGATTGGAAAAAATGTTGAGTTTGATAAGTTAAAGGATCTTGGGTTGGACTTAGAACCTTGTTTTGATGGACTTATAAGACGATGTATGTCAATGGAGAGTATGGTATACCCTCAATTAGTTAGGTTATTTTATGTAAACTTGTATGTAGAGAACATGAAAAGAGACGACAGAGAAAAGATTAATGTGGTGTCAATTGCTAAAGATATTAAGTTTAAGACCAATGCGAGTGTTTTACAATGTGTTGGTAAGATTTATTTTGGTGGTTTTGATTCTGTTATTGAGGACGTTGAATACCCTGAAGGTTATGATGTTTTTGCATTTGAAGAGAAGTTCTTGGCACAAGATCGTGCAAATGAGGAGCTTGTTAGAACTAAGATGAAGACAATTCTTAAATTGCTTCATTTAATTATATGTGTAAACATTTTGCCCAAATATGATAGCAAGGATAATGTTACTGAAGGCGAAAAATTTATTTTATGGTTTATATTAAGCATGTACCAATTAGTTTAGTGGGCATAATTTTGAAGAATATTGCACACAATCATAAGATTATGAGGGCATAAAGGTATAAAGTCAAGAAAAGTTGCATTCATTTGCCTTATGCAAGGTTGATTCAAAGTGCATTGTGGCTGCTGGAGTTGATGTTAATGGAGAATATGTAAACAATATTAGAGCAATTGAAATAATTAATGGCAGACATCTGAACTTTTATAATATTGTGAAGACTAGAGATAAGTGGTGGATTTTTGTGAAGTGTGACGAGGATAATGATGTCATAGAGTGAAAACTAGATATGAGAAAATGACTTTAAAACAGGTGGTCAACATTCCAAAAAGGGCTACAAGGGCTACCATCAAATACAAAATGGTCATCTGAATTTATGAAGAAAATGAATGCAGTTTTTGAATTAGTGCAGAAATTGGATGAAAAAGTTGATGATACCAAAGCACGAATTTAAGAAATTAAAGCAGAGGTGATAGAGTTGAAAAATTCTGTACAATGTAATATCAATATAATTGAAGTACCTAACACTCCTCAAGGTGTGGGGAAGGAGAAAAATAATTCTCATACTGGAGCAGAGGGGGACAAAGCAGGAGATAATGATGATGATGAATCTCATGATGTAGACAATGAAAAAGGAAAGTATCCTGAAACTACAACAACAGTAGATGAAGATGAGACACAGCTTGACATTCAAGATCCTATGATACACAAATTATTAATAGATTCTGTTGATGAACTCCCAAACGCAAGTGAGATTATGAAAGACACATTGAAACATTGTTTTCTGTTTTTAGCTTGAAATTATGTTAAAGTGTCCATATTTGTGCATTTATATTGTGTTTTTGTGTATCGATTTTGTTTTGTTCCAACTATGTGTTTGTTGGCTTCAATGTGATTTTGTATATGTGAACAATGACTTGAAAGTGGACACATTTTGTAGTATAATTAGCATTCAATTTTTGTAATTGCACATACTTATTTTATGGTGTATTTTGATGTCTAATTTGCACACATTTACTTAACACAGGCTACTGCTTATTTTTTTTTATATATAGTTAGATGGAAGAAATGCGTGTATTGATAATATATATGCAGTACTCGATATAAAACCACCCATATTTGCAATGTTTGAGCACATATTTATATTATCCACAAGATGATTTGAAGTAATTTTTTACAAAGATAATTGGTGCACTTTTTAAACGAAAATACCACATTTTTTGAACTATTAAAGGGGTCATTTACTTTTAAAGCATATGAAACTGCTCTCACATGGCAAATATGTTCACAATAGGATATTACACTATTACTGCTGCTTCCTTGACTATTCTTGCATTAACTTTAATTATAGTAAGCAAAGTACCGTTTCTTATCCAACTAAGCTTGGACATGTGGAAAATTTTGTAATTGTTCCTTCCAGAACATTTCAATATTTTAACCATATACGTCTGTAAAGTCCAAAACACTTTGTTTATGTCACTTAGAGGAAAAACATCAAAAGCTTTAATAACTTCTAAAACTAGTTGATCTATATTGGTACGAGCCTCTTGATGTTTTATTGAGTCAAAGGCTCTAAAACAACCAAGGTTCAGGACGTTCAAGTCTAGACTACTAGGAGGTTGGCCTACCAAATATATATTTAGACCAAGTTCTTTTGCAATATTTGCAAACTCAACGTCTCCATCATATATATGTGGTTTAACTTTATCTTGTTGAATAAATATATATTAGAAGTATGTGTTGGCCATTTTTCTTTGATAGAAGGCAATAAGTTGTTGATAAGGCAACCATGAATAACTACCTTTGTGATTGACAGAATAGGTTTTGTCTCTATTGTGACCATTGTATGATTCTTATTATTTCTTTTAGCAGGAGCAGTGTAAATAAATGGCCATATTTCTATCTTTCCGTCAAATTGAATTTGAGAATTAGAATCAAACCTAGGGCGTGCAACTGCAATAAGGAACATAATTTTTGGAGTTAATCTCTTGCTCTTACATGTGCGTATAGGTAGTATTTCATCATTTAAAAGATAAATTTTTTGAGTTTCATTGCACATGAAAAACTACTTCTTATTTATGTAGATTGTGTCATGCATGTTGATAAAAGATGGATTGCTAGTGATTGTAATTGTAACAATTATGAACAAGCAAAATTCAACTCTTGTTTTTTGGTTCTCTTCCTTAAGTAGTTGTTTAATTATCTTCGAGTGTGGAATAATGTCATCTCTTTTTAACATTCTGTGCATTATTGTTAAAGATACATGCAATTTATGTGCTAGTGACTGTTGGTTCATTCAACGTCTGAGTGGTATTCTGTCCGTTGAAATTACAACAAGCTTTTTATCTCCATTCCAAAGACTCTTCGTCCATTTGTAATTTGTGCATCATTCTTTGCAATATGTCAAATTCTGTAAACCGACCCTTTTGAAATAAATAATGTGTATGCAATTTTCTCGATGAAGAGGAAATTTAACGCTCTTTGTATTCTAAAAAGAGCATATTTTCACTAAATTTTTTATTTCTTTTGTCATATTCTTTTTTCTTTTTTTTTTTTTTTGTGCTCCCTTCTTCATACAAGTAATTATGCCCGAAGGGCATTATGTGAATTCAAGCTCTTCATCATTATTTGATGACTGTATATTTTCTTCTGCATTTAAATTGATCAATTCCAAGGGACCAATAGTAGGAGTGAGCACATTTTCTGAAATTGTGGGCAAATCAGCAAGTTGCAGGTTCGGTCGAAGGGATATAAACTGGAAAGAATTTAAAGAGACAATTAATGCTATAAAAAATTTGGCCCCAAAATTAAATTTGTAAATATTTCGTTTAGCCTTTGATTTCTCACCAAAATTGTCGCACTAAAAATGGGAGACCAAATTTAAAATTTTGATTAGAATATAAAAGTTAGCGTTAATTGGGAAAAAAGGTGGAATTTTGCTATACTTCATCCTTTAATTATAGGTATAGGTCATCAATTGTGTTTATGAGAATAAATTGGCATGATATATTTAACTTTCAAAATAAACATTCAATTAATGCAATGTTAAAGGTAAATAGAAAAAATTTGGTCAAAAATTACGATTTACCTTATTTTTTAATCCTTGTGCAAAGTTATTTGTGTCTATATAAATGAATAGGAGAGAGTATATTCTTAGAATATATTATGATGATATGAATTTATGTGTGGAATTGAGATTTAAAAAAAATGAATTTATGATGAGATATCAATCCAGAATTTAATGTTTCCACATCACCAACAATCCATCTAAAGTCGTTTGATAAAAAATCGATAGAAGAAGAAGATTGTGACCCAAGATGAATGATGTCTTTCCAGGATAGGGATAATTTTCTCCATAAATTACTTTCTGAAACATCATTAGTCAATACCTCCTTGCTATGTTTGGACTCAGACCTTTTTTTTCATAAGAACCCACTTTCTATTTTAGACCTCCACCACCACTTTCTAAGTAAGGCTGAGTTTTTCATTTTACAATCATGGAGTCCAACACAACCTCACTTTTGTTCAATCCAGTTGTTTCCAAGCAATCTAACACAATGATTTTTCTCCTTCAATGCTTTTGCCCCAAAGGAATCGCCTCTGAATGCTTTCAATCCTCTTGATGACCACCTCTGCTGCCCTGAAATAGCTAATAGAGAGGTAGAGAAGAACGCATAGATTTTATAAGAGTTATCTTACCTCCCATCCAAGAGGAGAGCTTGTTTTCCATTTTTGAATGACTGGCTGCCAAGTCTTGATCAATCTGGGGTTACATCTGATCGGAGTACTTAGATACTCAGATGCAAATTTTCCAAATTGGCATTTGAAGATAAGAGGCTTAGCAATTCAGTTCATCCTCATTGATGTTGACTGCCAAATAGTTGGCTCTTGTGAAAATTTATCTTGAGACGAATAAAGAGTTGAAAACATAAAAGATAACAATTTTTAAATTAGAGATTTGATCCTTATCAGCATAGTTGAAGAAGATAGAATCATCTGCAAATTGTAGATGAGAGACAAGTATCCGATCAGAGCCAATTTCTATTCCAGATAAATGACCCTTCAAGATAGAATTCTGAATTAATAGATTCAAGCCTTCAGCAACTACTAGAAAAAGAAAAGGAGAGAGAGGGTTTCTTTTTTGAGACCTCTCTTCATCCGAAATTCTATGATAAGAGAGTCATTTGCAAGGACAAAAAGTCTAAAACTTCTCAGTTAATTTGATTATCCAAGCTCTCCACTTTGCACGAAATCCATTTTTTCCATCATTGGGATAAAAAATCTCACTCTACTGAATCGAATGCTTTAAAGATTACACCTTTGAATTTATTAAAATAATTAATATCTGCCGAACAATACCTATACGTACTAATTCTTCCTATTAAAATAAAATTGAACAAAACTCAAATTTTCTTGTTATTTAGTTATTACAATAATCACTTCTATTTTAGTTACCTTAAAAAAATATATAAAGTTCTATTATGAGAAGAGAAAAAAAATATTATCGTTTAATCCTAACATTTGTTTGTCATATAACCTTACAAGGCTTTGCAATCCGATTACTATCTTTCACTCAAGTTTCTTAAATTTGCTTAAATTTGAAAGAAGGAAAGAATAAAAGAAGTTTCTTTAAATTTAAAATAAGAAATAATAGAAAAGTGAACAAAAGTAGCATATAGCATTGTTTTTCCATTTTTGGGTTTGTATTTTGTTTTAAATTTCAATAATTCATTTAGGGACACTGCATGTCTGTTGTTTTTTGCTCGAGTATGCAGAAAATATTCAAGCCTTTGCGCAGATGTTTTCCAAAATGTGGAAATAAAATTTTATCACATCTACATTAAACAGAGGTTGTTACACTTTCTTCATAAATTACCTAATCTAGAATCTCTGGAAAATTGATAAGATAGCCTTTTGAAGAGTGAATATTTAGTTATTCTTAATATTTTGAATCCTAGAAAATTTAGGTTCTAGGTTAGTTGACCAGTCCATTAGTTTTTACCAGGTAGGTATATCAACATGCATGACACTGAAAAATCTTATCATCGTACCGCTCCAGTCCTTCAGATCTGCAACTTTAGCAGGAACGTAGAAGTGGTAAATTGCCTTGGATACTTTTTAATGAATGCTGCTGTTTTGGAGAAGAGTACAATCTTTTATGTTGAGGATTTCCTAGAAGATCTGGAGACGCATCGTAGAAGATCTGGAGACGCAAAAATATATCAGTCATCATAAGTAGGCTTAACGAGCTGTTTGATTAAGTTCATAACAGCTACTAGTAGTCATTGTATTGAAAATTTGTGATTTTCATATCTTTATTTTGTTGTATATGTCAAACTCTTTACAGTATACTTGTTATAATGTGTGATTTCCATCAATTTTTTGTTATGAATTCCAATTCATCATTAGTTTATTTGGACCCCTTTTCAGAAGAAAAAAAAAAAAAAAGTTATGAATTCCCAATTATCCATTAGTTTTATTTTGGCCACCACCTTATTTTCAGAGAAACAAAAAAAAAAAAAAAATATATATATATATATATGTTTGGACCATTACCAAGATATTATTTATTAAGATTTGATCAGCCAACAATAATTACATAATAATTTTGTCTGATATTCAGGAAAGAGATCATCAACTTCAAATATTATTTTGTATTGATTTGAAGTTTTTTAATAAAATTCTACTATATTTATTATATTAAAAAAAAAGTTATTGGATTTTACCTGATTATATATTAGCCGAATTATGAAGTGGGCTTTGGGTTTATTTGGGCTAGTGGAATGGTAGATAAATATTCTTTACTATTGATTCAGGGTCTTACGCTCACCCAAATACTATTGTCAGTTTTTTTAAAAAGAATATTAGTGTGAAGTGTCAAGTTTGACCCTTTGAAACGGTTAGCAAAAAGCATATGCTAAAACAGAAAAAAATCTAATAAATATAAGGTGAATTATACGAAATATAATGGAATAAAAGACATGTCCCGCTTGATTCTAAAGTAGAATGCACTCTCACTTTGTCTAAACTAAAGCATCTTGCTTTTGACTAACTTGTTTTTTTATAGTTTTCTTAAAGCATTTGTCTCATCAGATCAATAATTTTGTCTAAAGCAACTACGGACTCGTTTATTTCATTGAGTGGGTGGAAAACTGATGTGGTATAAAGCATATAAGTTTCTTATCTTTAACCATGGAAAACATAAAATAGTTAATAAGAAATAAGTAGGAAAACCGTAAGCTGTGACTTTATTTCATACATAGATCTATAATTGAAATGTAGACTCTAAGAAATTTCTTGCCGAACACATTACGATTTGTTTGATAAAATTAATTGTTTTTGTTGTTTGTTTAATTGTTTTAGTACTGTTTAACTGCTAATTATTATGAAAAGCGTTTAGTATTTTGATTAAAAGCTATTTAAAAAAATTATTGTTGAATACAACTATAAAGTTAAGAGTTATAGTTAAGACTTAACGAGTTTGTATCATAAATGGATTCACTCGTTTATGATATAGATTAAATAAATCATATAACAAATTGACTTACAAATTATCAAAATTCGTTTAATCAAATGTGTCACGTGAAGACTTATGATCAACTGATCCACCCTAATACATTAGGTATTATCAAAATTCGTTTAATCAAGCAGTCACACAAATATGTAAACATATTAATCTAGTCGTCCGACTAGTTTTATGCTCACGCAGCCAGTCATACAAATGGCAAATCACCGGCACTCACAATCATTAACATCTTCATATAATCACATCACGTGGAAATTAGTCAGTACAATGGCAAAATCACCGGCACTCTTGGCACAATCATTAACATCTTCAATCTAATCCTCAATGGAAATTGTCAGTTGGAGTCACCGAACCCCCGATGAGCCGTCCTCACCACATGGCTCATCCATCTCAACATGTGCCAGGGAGCCGTCTCCCATACTAAGCGCCGAACCGATCTAATCCTAACTTGACTCGCCTCTCAATGTTTTTTTCTATCTCTCTCTTTTCTTTTTCAATAAACCACAGAGGCAACTCCGGTCTTCCATCAAATCTATGATCCATCAGACGGCTCACAACAGGAGGCCACCCTTGCGGCAGCTGCGATCAAATCTAGATTATCAAGGTGCGGCCCAATAAAGAAAGCCAAACCTGTGGGTTTAACAGTAACGGTAACAGAAGGTGCACACGGGGGCGCCGATATCCCATTTACCCGGCCGGACGGTCCAAGTTTCATAATTCAATCAATAAATCAGGATCCTATTCTTTATTCGACGTCCCTCAACAAACCTAACTGGTGACACTTCAATCCCCAATTCCACACAAGCAAAGCACAGCAATATCACAACACAATTAATCAAACATTGCAATCAAATGCAGACATATTAATCAATTAAACATCGTTATGCAATGCGCAATTAAACATCCATAATCAATGCAAATAAATAATTAAATAAATAGTATTAGCAGTTAACAACAATAATAAAATGAGTAACAATATTAACAATAATAATGAAAATAAATAAATAAATATGTAAATAATTAAATGAATAATAAAAATAATAAATAATCAGAACACTATATTTATTATGTACCAAATTATAGAATTTATTTAAATAAACTTATTAATTATATTGTTAATTAACACTAATCTAAATTCTACCGAAATTTCGGCAGCATTTCCCCTAAAAATGGGATTATCTACCTGCTTAAGATTATCTACCTGCTTAAATATCAACAATATTATACCCATCAACCATTACACACACAGCCCATCCATCGGGCAATCAAACAAATTAATTTCCCTTCCTCCGTCCAAAATAATCACATCAACATTTAATCGTCAATGTCAAGCTTCAACTTATTATATAACATTAAGTAAATAAATAAATAAGCAAATAAGTGAAAAATAGCTATTTATTTAACCTCCACACATAAGTCAATGATACTACTAATTGCTCTAAAACTATTCACTTGTCTAGGCCTTAATTTATAACTTCTCCTAACAATATTTATCCAAGTTCCTAAATTAGCTTACATCAATATTATACCGATTGCTTCTTAACAAAATTATATTTGTTCAAAAATTTATTTTGAACAAAATTATATTTGTTTGATTATTCATCTAAATTCAATTTAATTAACTAATATTTACTAAGTTTATAATTTATACCGAAGATAAAGAAACTGGTCTTAGAACATACCAATCGAGAATCGGGCGACGATTCCACGATCAGCGCGAAGAGAAGAGCATTCTGTCTCTCGGGGCCTCGCCGGAGTGTCGCCGACCGGTCACCGGACCGCTGCCGCCGACCGCCGTGTACGGTGGCCAGAAAATCATCCTTTCCCAGAAATTTGCAACGATCACATCATTCAACTCAAAATTCACCAAGGAGTCCGTTTTTGGCGTTAATTTAGTGAGGTCGGTCCTTGATTGGCCGGATCGGGCTCGACAGCCGCTGCATCTCCTCCACGCAAGGTTGCTCCTCAAAACATCGATAAATCCACAAATTGTTAGAGGAAATTCACTCACAGCGTGGTAGAGAGTCGATTAATACCCGCTTCCTCCGCTGGGGCCGCCGGAAATGGTGTGGATCGCCAAAGATGGAAGAGGAGACAGTCGCGTGGGAGAAAGCTCCATCCGCGCCGCTGCAGGTCCGTTCAACGTGAAGGGAGGCTGGGATTGAGACCACTGGCGTCGGACGAACCGATCGCCACTCCGTTTTGGTCGAGTGGTGGTCGGAGATCGAAAGGAGAGGGAGGAGGGTGCTGTCGCGCGAGGAAGAAGAAGGAGGGAAAGGAAGGGAAAGAAAAGAAAGAAAAAGAGGGAAAGGAAGGGAAGAAAAGAAGAAAAAGAAAGAAAGGGAAGGAAAGTGGGAACTTGGGGCCCATTCCGATTACGATTTCGAGCAGGCTTTGGTCCGATTAAGGCAATTCTGTGGTCTCATTCTGTTTGGTTTTTCAGAGTTTTTCACTCCGGTTTTCTGGAATTATTCCAGAAATTTAACTAGTTCTCGAATTCAAAGTTTTCGACATTATA
>NW_023591076.1:0-29452 GCF_014843425.1 Jatropha curcas | reverse complement strand
TGTATGAAAACTTGGTGTAAAACTGTTGCTATAGGAACCGGATTCGCCTATGGGAAATATGTCGTTGGTGCCCCTAACCCGGATTCGCACCGCACGTTTATCATATCCACTCAACGGCCTGTAGCCGGAGTTTCCAAATGATATGGGCCGCAGATTCTGCTTATTCTTATTGTCGCGGACATAGCCTTATCTTACATGGTTCTACCCAACCCTCAATGGAGCTTCATATTAGCATATTCAACAATGTAACACAATAGACATAAATGGTTTTTGCCAACTTCATAGTTCACTCCTGTATTTTGATTTTGATTTTCACACCATATAAAATGCTTACATGTTGTTTGAATCCATGTTTCTTATGTTGTATTTTTGTGTAAAATGATTGGATGCATGCACTGTGAGCAAAGAAAATTGTGATTACATAGCAATTTGAAGGCAAAAGAGGGTCACAGCACAAAGTCGCGGACCGCGTATGTGAAAGTCTGCGGAGGCGACTTGTGCACCCTACAGAGTCAGTGTGTTTCTGGGCTGAAGTCGCGACCGCGCAAGCACAAGTCGCGAGCGCGAGATTGAAGTCGCTAGCGCGCTTGTGTGATTTCAGCCCGAGCGGCGAGATGCGCACTCTGAGAGTCAAAAGAAGCTTCTGGGCCAAAGTCGCGACCGCGCATTCGTGAAAAGTCGCGAGCGCGAGTTTGTGCCATTTGAGATCAGGAGGCTACCTGACTCAAGTCGCGGAGCGCCGCAATAGGGAAATCGCAAGAGCGCGACTTGCTTCCCAGTTATGCGCGAGCGCGCGACGTGATTCCTGTGCAAGTCTGTGTTTCTTTTGGGCGCATTAACTCATCAATATACAACTTCCAAAGTGGAATGATTTCAAAAAGCCCATGTTAAAGCTAACACAGAAAGAACAAATAAACTCTTCTATGGACAATTTCTAATTCCATCGATTATATAGCGTTCAAAATTCAAGATGAAGTTGCTGGTAACATTTTCCAGCAAACTCTGTTTCCCGTTTTCATATTATTCATCCCCTGTTTTTCCACATCATTTTCCAGTACTTCCACCCAAACAACAAGCAACATATTTCATCTCATTGAGCAAACACTCCACACAATTGTTTTCATGCAAGGAACATGGAAAATACAAGAGATATCAAACCTGTCTTGCCACAAGAGCTGGGGCTCTGTTCTAAAGCTGGGGCTCTGTTTTAACTTCTCTTTTCTGCTACCTTTGAACTTTCTTCTCCTATACACAAGAATTCTCATAACTCATCTCCAATATAACTCAAATAAAGAGTGGATAACATATAACTTCAAGGAATTCTACTTACTTGGAGGTGACTTAGTGCTTAACGTGCATGAAACTTGCAAGGAAACGAGAGAGAAAGTAAGAAGAGAATATGAAAATGGGAAAGTGAGCTGATAAGAACGGGTAGTCTCTAGAAGAAATGACTTGGCTGTGTAAACTCTCTAATTGGTACCTCAAGTGTACAAAGACACAACTTAATACCCACACTGTCTAATGTTTGGAGGCAAAACAAGTCCTAAACTTTCCCATCAAATAAGGTCCACTTATCATGCTCATGCTACCCGAACCGGGTTTTGGTTTAACCCAACTCACCCTTCCCTTTATGATTATATGACTCAACTCAACGCAACTAGGATGTTACAATAAAAACCCATCAATCGAAGTTTCGAATACAATGCCACTATAAAATGCCCGGTCTATTATAAATTTTTCCGAACTTTATCTCAAAAAACAATATATAAATGTCCCAAGCTATATGTTTGGAGGCAAACAAGTCCTAAACTTTCCATGCAAATAAGTCCACTTATCATCTCATGCTACCCGAACCGGGTTTGGTTTAACCCAACTCACCCTTCCTCTATGATATGACTCAACTCAACGCACTAGGATGTTACAATAAACCCATCATGAAGTTCGAATTACAATTGCACTATCAAATGCCCGTCTATATAAATTTTTCCGAACTTTATCTCAAAAAAAATATATAAATGTATCTGAACCAATTATTTTAATATTTTATTATTCTTAATTTTTTATTTTGATAAATAGAATATTTTTACTTAAAATATTATACATATTAAATATTTAAATTTATAAAATCATTTTATTTGACATTTCAACTTATAAAATTAAATCAATTAAATACTTATTAGATAGTTGAAAATGTAAAAATTATTATTACAAACGTCGTACTTACTACACATTAAATCAATAATTTATATATAAAGTTAAAACTTTAAAATTATTATCGTTAGTGTAGAAAAGTTGTATAGTATTACTATAATTCATAATTTTAAGGATACAATTAATTTGTCTTAAAATTAGAGAATGCAGAAAGATTAAAAGAGAAAAATTCAAAGATAATTTATATATTTGGCCATTGTCATTTATATAAAGGTCGAATACATGATTTAATTCCTAAAATTTGGTATAAAAAAAACGATGGGTTTATAAATTTTAAAGTCAATCTTGTAGAACCCTGAATTTTACTTTTTCGAAATATTGATTTGAGATAACTTTAACATAATTTTTAGAATAATAATTTTTTTTAATTATTCAATAAGTATTAATTGAACTAATTTTATAAATTGAAGTATTCAATAGGTAAAAAAGAAATAAAAAATGCCATGATATTTTTATGAAAAGTACATAGGTAAATTTATATATTCGACGATTATAAATGCAACGGCACGTATATACACACACATGCATAATTATCAAATGCATAAACACACACATGCACTCAAATTTAATTTAATTTTTTATTCCATTTTACTACAGAAACGTTGATGTCAAAATATTTTTTATTCCAAAAAAAATCATATTTTCCCTAAGACATGATATTGATACTTTTTTTTGGGCTAAAAGATTGATCTACTTGCACATCTTCACATCCAAAATTCTAGGGATTTTAACATTATTTCAATTTTTTTTATAATTAAAGTTATAAAATTGGTGGTTCATAAAATTAAAAAATTGTTTGATATAAGAAATTGTCGATCTAGCTAGTTTATACCTAGTTCAATGGACCAGAATAACATTATAGGCTACACAGTAGGGGGAGCCTTCCCCTTTGAAGGACATTCAACAAATTAATGATAACTTTTATAGTAGAGAGGATTCGAACTCAAAACCTCTTACTCCTACATCTTTTACAAGAAGTACAAAAATCAATCAGACTATACTTGATCAGCAATCCTATTAATTTTTTTTTGTATCATTCCGCCCCTATGCATATAATTAAGAAGAAGGTTGTCTAAATAAATAATAAATAATAACAAATTTTTTTTTTTTTTTGGAATAATGCTAACCAGTCAATATTTGTAACACTAAAATAAAGTCTGCTTTGGACTGGACTAGACAGGTCACTGACACCATGTTTTTTTTTTCTTGGTTTTTAATTTGTTTTGCCATTTTTTATTTCTTTTTTTTATTAATGAGTACTACCCGACCATAAAGAATGGGATACCTCAGCTTGACTAAAAGCCTACGCTATCAGGTTTGGCCATTTTTTAATTTTCTTAACATTATTTAATTGTTTATTACATTTATGATTTGTTTAATTCATAATAAACAATTTATATCGAATTGAATCAACACAACATGTGGAAGCACACAATATAATAAATACTACTTATATATATATATTTATTAATTAAGCATTTAATTATTAAGTTTATTAGTCACATGAAAATCTCAAGTATTTTTTTACTCTTGCCAACCTCTCACCACCACAAAGGCAAAAAGAATAAAGATGAGAATAAACCAAAAAAAAAAGTGTGCCCAATTAAAAAAAAAACAAAAAATTCACAATAAAAACAAAAAAGACGTGTGCCCAATTAGAAGTTTATGGATCTCATACGGAAGTTGTATAAAAAACAGAAAAATCAATGAACCTAATATATTTTTTTATGATTATTATTTATCAGGAGATCTAACGAGATAAATAATACTATAAGCTACATAACATGATAGTTCTTTCTTTGATTTATTAAATTAATGGAAACTTTTGTGATCAAGAGAATTTAAATTCAAAATTTCAAACTTTTATATAAATAAAAATATCAACGAGATATCACATAATTAGCATAAAACTAATATTTTTTATATAAATAAAATCTAATTTCAAAAAAACTATGAAAATGATTTGGATGTGAGGCACAACAGCATATATTCCTTTGATCCTACGCCAAATGTAATCACTGTCTACCACAGATTTTTTTTTTTTTTTTTAATTTCAAACCTTTCAATTATAGAATGACAAAAGAGCAGGATCAAACCGATAATATAGTTTATTTAAGGTGTTACTTTTTTTTTTAATTATTGTATTTCTTTAAAGTAATTATACAATAATTAAGGAAATTATTAAATAATTTTCAATGGTAGCAAAATATGTTAATATTAGTACTTAAACAAGTATATATAAATCATTTAGTATTATATAATTTGAATTTTAGGTTTTTTTTTTTTTAATTTGATACGTTAAAGCACGTTAATTGATGAAATTATCATGATGGTGATGCATTTCCTACCGAAAGGAAAATTGAACTACTTGAAGTAATGAAGTCAACGTCGTATGTCAAAAATGACTTGTTTGACTAACTTTTGCATCATCCATTATGTCACAAATTGTCTCCACGTAATGCAATGGGTCAAACCGTGACGTACAAGAAATAGCAATAAATGTAATGCTCTTAGCCTCTTGGCATTATTGGTTAATTACTTTATTCACGCTACTTGTAATGTATACGAGGAAAAAACTTAAAACTTATACATTGAATGTATTACAAATAATAGTTTGATTCAAACAATAGCACTTTTGATCATTCATGGAAAAAAAAAAAAAGATAAAACAGTAACATTTTTTTAAAAATATAATTCTTAATTAACTTGGTGTAAAGGTTAAATGTAGGCAATAAATTTTCACTATATACTTAATATATGAGCCTTTATTATTTCTATTTTTAATTACTATTTTAAAAAAGTATTACCCTTATTATTACTTTATTTCTTTTTATAGAAAAAATATACAAACACTTTATTTGTGCCAAACTTTTTTATTAAATTGTATAAATCCATACATTAAGAGCAGGTAAGTTTTTTTTTTTTTCCGTAGAACTACTATCCTATCTTAGAGGACTAGTCTTTTGCAGTGTACAAATAGTGACCAAATGGGACAAAAACTTGATTTGGACAATTGTCTACGTTGTCCCAATCTTCCTATTTGATTTGGCAAATTCCTAAAACAATCTTAAGAAAATAAAGGAATCAAAAATTAAAAATTAACTAAAAATTACCTAAATAAATTAAAATCATTAAAAATCCTAATAAAAATATATTAAAATTAACTATAAATATAAATCTATCAAATGCAAATTCAAACACACACATTAGATCTTCCATAAAATTCAAAATACTATAAAATTAAAATTATAAAAATTAGGGGGTCTATGTGGACTGATGTGGTGTATTGTCTTTTCATCGTTTTTTAAATTAATATTGTCAATTTCTGATTTGTTCATTGATATTGATTACACAGGACACTGACTTTCTTTCCTCTTTCTTTTGTTTTTACAATAAAATTTTTAAAAGCGAAGGAATAATAAGAATCTATAAAGATTATCTTATCTTTACGTTTTTAAGCTGCCTCTCATGCTATTCCTCCTTTTCTGAAGAATTGAAAACTACAGGAGAGAGAGAGAGAGAGAGAGAAAGAGAGAGAGAGAGAGATTTGATTGATGACACGAAGAAGAATAACCAAAAAAGGTTCATATTGGGTGAAAGCAATGGTGGAATCAAGATCGACAATGGCCAACAAAAGTTGATTAAATCCTTTCAAATCTAAGATAACGTTTCAAAGAAAAAAAAAAGTTATTGCGAAGATTCTTACTTCTTTTTTTTTTCTTAATGGCTAAAAAATATTTTATTTTTCATTTATTAGGAACTCTGCATTCGGTGGCTACACAATACCAATATCGTTCCCTTTATTTACTAATCAGTAAAAAAGTTTTTATAGTTGAGAGGTCTCGAATCTGAGAGTGTTCATCCATCTATCTACTTCTCATGTAAGTGAAAAAACTGATAAAATCACACTCAATTAGCTATTTTATTTTCCAATTAATTAGTTAAATATAAATTTTAAACTTAGTGGTGTTAGCCATAATCACAACTCACAAGGATTATGTGCAAAAAATGACAGACACGTATTATTATATACTAAACAAAGAGGGAAAAAAAATAAAAGAAAACATATGATTATCATATCAGTTATGATGGAAAGCTAGTCTGAAAAGAAGGATTTTATGAAAACATTCACCTCTTCGATCAATTTTTTCATTAAAACCAGTTTCTAAAGCCATGTAAATCCTAAATCTTTGATTGAAATATTTATTGCATTTATCAAGAATTGAGAGAAATATTTGAAAGAAAAACATAAATTTACAGATAGTTGAAAGATTGAGAGACCTTGAGAAAGAAGATGCAGGAGATAGTTCAGAATTGTCATACAGTAAGAATTGTTACAGAGGAAGAAGGAAGAGAAACTTTCTAAGAGAGGAGAGAGAAAGTGTTTTAATTACTTTAACGAGCAATCAAATTAAATTACCTCTTGACCACATCTAATAGATATATCAGTCCTATGATTTAAAATATTTTACAATGCATAATACAATACCGTTAATAATACTAGAATTCAAAACATGAACTAAAAGTTGAGAATCGATAAATAAACAATCAAATTTACAATTTTTTATATTGAAGCAAAATAATTTGTGGGTAAAAATTGCATATGTTAGATTGAAAAGAGATTATTTTATGAGATTTTGATATTATACATATCCGTGAGAGTGAATGAATATAAATATTTTAAAAATACATGCTTTCTCTTCGATGCTGAAAAAAAAATACATGCTTTCTATCCAATTTGAAAGGGAAGAATATTAGCAATTTTAGCAAATTTAAAAGTATAATTAAAACACTTTGTTTTTATATATGATTAAACATTCGAAATATTTGAAATGATAAAAAATATACGAGTGAATTTATGTGATTTGTTAAAATATTAATGATAAAAGAACATTTTTCGCTGATTGATGCAATTTATTACTCTGATGATGGCTAATTTTAGTTTCTTACCTTGGGAAAAATAAAATAAAATGAAAAATAAAGGCAAAATTATCATTAGATTCCAAAAGCAACGAAGCCAGAAAAAAAGAAAAGAAAAGAAAAGAGAAAAACATAATCTTATTAAAGATTTGTCACCATTTAATTACCCCACCTTCAATAGTAATGCAATTAATGGGAGTCTTTTTTTTTTTTTTTAAATGCAATTAATGGGAGTCTTTGCTTCAATAGATAATTAAAAACGTATGAACACAGCCAGCTGTCAGGATATTCATTTTCCAACCCTTTCGCGTACCGGCCTGAGACTAAAACTCCAACCCACCATCATTTTGGGGGATATCAATCTTTTTTTTTTTTTAATATACAACATCCAAAACATTCCACTTGGCAAATCATGAAATAACAACTTTTAATCTGACATTTTTTTTTAATTTTTTGCTTACCAAAAAAATATTCTCTCTTAGTGTATGGATTAAGATGATAGTTTAACTGAATAATTTTTTTTAATTTATATCTATTTACCCTTAAACAAGGTTTTTTAATTGATAGAAGCCAACTCATAACGATAGACTCGTAAAAAATCATTAACTAAACGATTTCAGTTGAAAAAAGAGGGAATTGTGAGCTGATATCAAACTTTTCTAAATTAACATTCCACGTTTATTGAATTTCCATCATTTTCTAAAGTCTTAAGCAATTTCAATCAATGATGCGCAAATATGACAAAAATATGGAGCCAAAGTTGTTGATACTCTTATTATCTCCTCAACTTCTACAATATGCACTTGTATAAATTTGAAGCAAAACATGAACATGTAATTGCATTCACAAGCTTTTCAAACTAAAGGCAATAAAAAAGGGAAATGATATTTCTTGCATCATAAATAATCCATTTTCATTGATCTCAATAAAATTTCAATAAATTTATAATTAGCTGCTACTGTTTTTTTTTTTCATTTTGTATAACGTATTCAGAATATGAGCATGAAATTTTCAGCGGTGCGCAGTCAAACTATAAAATTATATTAAGTAATTCAGAAAATGAAATTCGTGCACATATTTACAATGTGTGATATCAAAATAAAAAGGTCTTTTAAAACTATGGTGCAGTTATCCAATTATGTGTTCATATTTTGAATAATTACATAAATTATCACTCATGTTTGTGCTCACATCCATAAAATCGAGCACACTTTAAAAAAATACACATTGAAAAATAGTCATCCAATCATAATTTAGAAACTTAAGTGCATTAAATATCTTTTCTTTTTTGTCTGTCACTTTCCTCGTTCAAAGCACCATCGGCATGCGGATTACATAGTTAATATGAGAACATTTTGGATATCATCTTATATCTTTTTCAAAGTTTCCATTTTGAGTAAAGTTCTCTATAAAAAAGAAACGCCCTAATGAGCAAGTTTCTCTATATAAAGAGAACAAATGGAGCAGTACTCATCTTGTCCCATAGTTTTTTTTTCATCCATTTTAAATTATTATCTTTTTTTATTATTATTATTAGTGAATAGCATTTGAAATGTACTACTCTATATTTGTTTTCTTTATATAGAGAAAACATAATTTGCACAAAGATTAATGAGGTAGTTTAACTGAATATTTTGTCTATTTTCTTCCTAGTTTGCCCTTGAAACACCATTAAATATTGTCTTATTTTTACTGTCAGCCAACTCACATTTTCCTTCTCTAAATTCAAACTTTACCTAAAATTGAAATTCGTTTTAAAATTTGGACTTACTTCTTGACATTAAGTATTGTCCATTGAAAAATATGTGCGCAAAAATGATAAAAGAATTGCAGAGTCAATGATTTATGAAAGAGTCTTTTGAACTTCTTAAATATACCCACATATAAATAAATCTTGTGTGCATATTGATAAAGTTTCAATGCAAAATAGAGTACACAAGAATTTTTATTAAATTAGTGTATTTCCAAATAACTTTGTGATCATGTTTTACATATGTATATAAAATTTTATCCAAATTCGTGATAATATTATTCACGTGTGTACATTATTAACTCTCATGTACTAAACGATTGCGTGAAAACACGAATAAATATGTGCATCATAATTAAAAGTAAAACAATATTGCATTTAATGGAGGGAGAATACACTTTCAATTATGCTTTGAAAACATAAGGACGTTAAATGCAATAACCCGTGTTTTGTTTGTCATTATCTCATTTTTCTAACAAAATTAATGCAGATAAGAAAGGTAAATTAAGGGAATTATAATCGTTTTCCTTTGGCATTCTTTCCAAAGTTATCAAATCAAGTAAGTTTCTCTATATAAAAAAAAACTATAATTAAAGAAAATAGAAAGAGTATTTTACTCTCATTTTATGTACTTCTTGTCAATAAATATAGTCAAATTATTACATTATCATTAATTAAATCTTGATATAAACAAAACTAAAACATCGATTTTTAATCTTTCAATGTTTGATTATAATTTGACTAGTTTTAAGAAAAATTTAATATGAACCGTTTAATTTCAATGGATATTAAAAAAAAAAGGATTTACTCCCTCTGTTCTATTTATATAAGGAAAATTTCCTCTTTTTTTTTTGCATTCTATTTATACAGAAAAAATTGCTTAAAATGGTAACTTTAGGAATAATGCCAAAGTAAAAAGTTCAATATGTTATTGTTTTGGTTTTTAGTTTAAACATTGACCTTGAGAGAATTTCAAAAAAGTGGCAGATATTATTATATTGTATTGAACAATTAATGTTTCAAAACAAATTAAACCGTTCATTAAAAGAGTGAGAACTTCACATTATACGCACATATTAAATTTGATCAAGTTGCAAGCAAAGTCTGAGTTATATACACACCCTCTGCCTATCCCTCGTAATTAAGTTTGCATGTATTGTAAGATTTACACACAATTCTAATGAGTCCAAAACAAAAGAAAATTTCCTTCAAACGACGACAATGCTTAAATAAAAATTGTTGTACCATTTATATCCATTATGATTAACTTTACCTTATAAACAACTTAAAATATTACAAACATATAAAATAGTTAGTCCATACTTATAGCAAAAATATGTGGACATTTTTTACATGACAGCCCAAACTTTTTTTCAAATTTCATGCCAATTTTTCATTCTAGATTTGAGGTTGAAATTTTATTGGCAGTTGTAACAGTGAAGCCACGGTCTTGCTTGGTTGGAAGCCTAAGCAAATAAAACTCTTCATTTAAGTAACATCATCTCTCTCATTATTTACCGCTTTTCATAAATTTGGAGACCACTTAAATGTCTTTTTAGGGGTAAGTTACGAAAAAAAATTTAATAAAATGAAAACGAGAAAGATCGATTAGGCAGAAGTGGTGATGAAGATGTGCTCCTAACAAGCTTCAAAATCGTGATTCCCACGTTTTTGTTCCTAATATTGTGTTTCATCTTTTATGAGACAGCACCCTTTGTCATAAATTTTCTTTGATCTGTGATTTGTGATTTGTGACTCACTTCATTCTTTTGGTTTGGATTCTTTAACACGTGTACTTCAAATATTTATTTGGACATCACACTTTAAATTTTTGGCCAAATACAAAAGTAAATTAACTCTTCCAAGGGAGTTATACATGGAATAAATTAATGGAGGGGGGAAATGTAAATTAACAAACTAAAATGTAGTGGTATGCATTTCCCCTTTTTTTTATTTTAGGGTTTAAATTTTCTTATTTTTCCATAACATTTTTACTAGTAAAAATACCATTATGTAGATGTTTGATGTTGTTATTAAGTCATGTGAAATAGGCAAGTAATATAATAAAATTATTTGGCCGAATTGTATTTATTTTGAAAATAAAAAAGTTGAAAAATAATAAGTTTTTTTAATAACAAAATTATAAAAAAATTATGAAAAGAAGTATAATTTCTTGTAATATTATAAAATTTGATATTTTATAAAAATAGTAAAATTTAGATGGTAATATATATATGTGTTTATTTATTTATTTATATTAGGTAAATAGGTACGGAAGATTGACTCACAATTTGATCCTTGTTGAATTGGATCATTTTTTTTTTTACCATAAAAAGAGAACTTGAAAAGAACAATGAGTAAAATAAGAGCTCATGCATTTTCCTTCATCCAACTCACGGTTCTGCTAGAATTTTATTGTCTTTAAAGGTATTGCAAAACTTCTCATCTTAATAAATAAAATATTTTAAAATTTTATTTTTTAAAATTTTAAAACTATCCTATTTTAGGCAATTTAAAAAAAAAAAAAAAAAAAAGTTGACCAAACCATATAAAATACACTAAATTTTTTGATAAAACGTCCTTAATCCTTAGATCTCTAATTTTATTTTTATCACATTTGCACCCTAATCAAAGTTAGGGTAAATTTTCTGTATAATTACATTTATAAGTTCAAATTATAGCAAATTATTGATAAAAAATAAAAATTATGGATTTCAGTTTTGAACATTGAGTTTAATCCAAGTTGTTGATCAAGTGAAACGTTGCGTTTCCTTTTAACCATCACCTTCTAATCTTCCTCTTCATTCATTGATTGTCAATCGGTTCTCCATCTCTCTCCTTTGTGCCTCCATTTCCTCTATCATCTTTCTCATTATGAATAAACCTCATCTACGAAGCCACCATAAAGTGTTTTACTATATTCTGAACCTTATTTTCTCGGAGTTAGAGTTTAAATTTATGATGTACTTATGATAAAAAGTTTAATATAATTTGAATTTAAGATGCAATTATGACAATTAATTTATTATAATTTGAATTTATAGGGCAAATGTAGCAAGTTAAAATTGAAAAATCAGAGAGGTTAAAGGTCGTTTCTTGATACAATTCTTACAACCTGCAGAATTTTGCTATTTTATATGATTTTAGCAGTGAATTTTGAGGATAGGGCTAAGAAGGCCAATCTTAGTACCCCTATTTCAACCGCTGTATACAATAAAATATCGCAGATGTATAATTTTAATTAAAATTGAAAATTTATTATGTCATTAAATAATTATCCCACGTTTAATAATTTTAATCTTATTATATCTCATTTAAATTTAAAACAAAATTTTAAAAATAAGTAAATGAAATAAATAGGCTATTCTGTATCAATTTTATACTAATCTTCAATCGTACCCTCACAAACAAGCGCAGGTGCATCGTAGCAGTTGTGAAGGTGAGCAACGGAACTGATTGTGACAGTTTGTAGAAATAAGACTGATTATATAATGTCGTTTTATTATTCTGAAATTAACCACTACTGCTCCCTTAGTCATCAATTCAGGACCCATTTTGATTTTGTCATTTCTATAATGTCTACATATATACAGAAGATACGATTCTAAGAGGATATAAGATTTGTCTTCTTTAAAAGCACCTGTCATAAATTGAAATTGACTAATCATTCTCCATGGACATAGAAATGGCACGAGATGGAAAAAATGGTCACGTAACTTTGGGGTGGGTGGAGGCAGCCGAACCGAATTGAAAAACACATCCCAACTGAAAAGTCCGAATTTTAAAAATGTGGAAACTGAAATGGATTAAGTATGAAATTCAAGTTGAATTGAATAAAACAAAAAAAATCCATTTTTAATAATAGAAAAGAAACCCAATTGAACCAAAAAGAACCTTGAACCAAACAAATGAAATCATGTCGATTTTTTTTATGGACCAAAATATAGACTTATCCAAACACTAATTTGATTATTTCAGTCCATTTGGTTTTCTGTAAAAAAAAACCAAACCAAAATAAGAAAATAAAAAGAATAGCATCTATTCAATTTAATTATTCAATTAGAACAAAAACTTCCTCAACCATAGTACGATTGGGATAAATCAACTTTCTTTTTAAAGAAAGCCAAAATGAACAGATTGGTAGATATAATTGAAACAAATCAATTCAACTCAATCACCTGAGCTTATTTCTTAATTATTTAACCAGATTCAAAACCAAACCACATATTTTAGAAACCATAACAATTTGATTTGATCAGTTAAGAGCAAATCTTTTATATATATTTAAGCAATAGTTATTACCCACTAGCTAAAGAAAAAAGAAGAAAAGGATACGAGCAATTTCAGTTTAAACTTAATATTACTTACAATAACTTATCTTTTGCCATTAAGAGTTATGCTTCAAAATTTTCTCCCAGGAAAGCTTAAACCTCACCTTGGTAGTTATAATTCATGTTAATGTAACAGAAGAATGCGAAAAACAAAAGGAATTTTAAAAAAATAAAACAGAGAAGAAAAAAAGAATTTAAGCTATTATTTTGCATTAGCGGTAGCGTGTTTGTCATGTTTATGGAAAGGCCAAAGATTCACCAAGCGTTCTAGTACTGCTGCACTTTTCGAGAAGTAGCCGGAGAATCCTGCTGGGGTTGCTGCTGGTGGAAAGTCTTCTGCTGGCATGGCGAACGGGCGAACCATCTTCTCCATTTTCTCTAATGTGAGATACGATCCCACTTCTTGCAGCCTTTCTGGACCCATAATAGGCAGCGTATGTTCCTGATGCAATGAGGTAGCCTCACTGTCGTTTTTCTGTCAAGCAAAATAGAAATAGTGTCATTTGTCAACATCACCCTTAAAACATGTTACTTCAATATATGTAATCTAACTTTTAAAATCTAATCTTGTGGATACACATAAGATCAGATAACTCTCAGTGTTAGCAAGGTCAATTTAATAGTATTAGGAAATGCGAAAAGAAGTTTACTGAACAATCCGAAGATGCAAAGGTATCATGTCCTTAGTAACCTAATTTAAGGTAAATTCCATAAAAATTTAATCCAACTAATGATAATTTTCAGAACCATAAGTCTAACCTCTCATTTCATTGAAGTCCAATTTCTCATCTAACATTCAATTCCATGTTTCCAAATAAAATATAAGCTAAATCATATTTAAGGGCATATTATCCTTTTGTCTCTCTCTCCATTGCTTTTCCCATTAATATATATACATATGTATATGTCCTATTCTGTAAAGTAATAAATGTTTATTTAAATGGCCTTAGGACATAATTGAAGTAGATGGAAATTTCCCCGGAACAATTGAAGAAACATTACCTCTAATGGGGATAAGTCTGCACCACGACTATATGTCATCTCTATGCGGAACCTTTTTGGGTCTTCTAAAGCAACCTGCTGTTTTAATTTTGAGAACACTTCTTGTTAAGCAAAAGAATCCCATATGAATAATTATCGAAGAATAACAAATATGAGCAGTCAGTGAAATTAGTATTAGTAAGTAAACCATTAAGTACAATTGTAGAGTAAGCATTGTTACATGATCCTGACAATAAGAAGTTGTTTTCCTGCTTTAAACATGCTCAGTATAACACCCACACATTCCAACAATCAAGAGGGCAGATACTTGTGCAATTGGATTTTTGATTGGATCTAAGAAACTATCTCAATGTAACCATTAAATGAGCTAGAAATAAGGTAAAAGTATAAGAGTACATTGTTACTAGTAAGGCTGTGCACAGTTCTTGGGGACCCGAACCAAACTGAATCCAATCGAAACCGACAAAGAACCCAGACCATAGGAACCAAAACTGAATGCAGTTTACTCTTTTGGTTCTAGTTTGGATTCTTCATTAAGAACTGAACCGAAATTGTTCCAAACCAAAAGAACTGATCTATAATTTTTTTTTAAAAAAAAAAATTTTGCCACTATGTAATCTAAAACAGCCATCATATTTTATTATGTAAAAAAAAGATTACCAATATTTACTAATAAAAATTGAACTATTTGCCCACACCAGAAATTGATAACTTACCATTTCTATCTAATATTTTAACAATAAGATAATCCATAAATGTATATAATTTAAAAAAAAAAATTCTTACTATAATATATGCAACTTAATTTGTTTTCAAAAAAAAAAAAATATGCAACTTAATTTAAGAATTAATAATCATAATAAACTTGTTTTAATTATACATCTATAGAACTTGAATAAAGATGTTTTAAATAAGCTACACATTGAAAAAGAACTGATATTATAAAACCTAAAAATATGAAACCAAATTGATATCATATTCTCGGATAATCTTATTTTAATATAAAATTTAAAGAAAAAAATTAGATACCATCATTCACTAAATATAAAAATATTGCATATATAACATATACAATTTAGGTATATAAAAAAATTAGATACCATCAATTCCACTAAATATAAAATAGTTGCCAATATAACATATACAATTTAGGTTATATATATATATATATATATACTGGTTATTTAACAAAGTGTCAATAACAATAGGTCCTGTCAAAAAAAAAAAAAAAAAAAAAAAAAAACAAATGAATAGGATTTCTAATAAAATTTCACAAAAAATCAACATGCAGTAATGTTTTGGAATAGGGTTTCGAAAAAAAAAAAAAAAAAACAAATAGATAGGATTTCTATTAAAATTTCAACAAAAAATCACATGCAGTAATGTTTTGGATAGGGTTTCGTTAACTCTGAATTAATTTAATATTTCAATTTCAATATTTCAATTCAGTTCAATTGAAATAGAGATAAAATCAATTTTAATATTTTAATTGAGTTCAGTTAATATAGAAAAAGAACTGGAACATAAACTAGAAGCAAAGAACCAAATCGAACCGAACCAAAATTTTCAGTTCAATTTGACAGTTCTGGAGCATTTTGTTTCTGGTTCCCAAAAATAAAGAGAATCAAACTGTGCACAGCCTGGTTGCTAGAAATGAAAGGTATTTATGCAAAGTGTAATAAGACAGCCAACAAGAACTCCGGTTCCTCAAGGTTAAAGATTAACAACAAAACTTAATGTCAGTGAATTGGTTGCAAAGCATTAAAGAGAAAAAGAAAAACACCACTTCATTGGCTAGATTCAAGGTCTCAAATCAGACCAAACAAACCAATTTCTGGCGGACTGCTTATAGAACAAGCCAAGGACAGAAAAACTAACTTTCAACAATAGAAATGCTTCATCTTAAAGAAGAAAGCTAAACACCATGTAAAATTGAAAAATTTAAATAAACACAGTACAGAAAGAATCAGTACCTCAGTATTCTCAAACATCCTCAGCACAATGTAACTCATGTAGTCAAGCTCCTTGGTTTTGTGAAGACGCTCCAAGGCATTAAGACAAACAAGACTATCCTCTCCTTGAAGAGATTCGTCCAGGTTACAGTAACGGAGAACATTCATAAGGGAATGGATATGAGATTCCTGTTGGACAAAATTGCAATATATAATTTAAGAGTGCCATCATGTGTCATACAAAGAGAATATCATACTTTTATATTTATTGGATGTGAACTACATAGCACTTTCAAATATCAAATTGATGGAATATCTAAAATTTTTCATGACATAATAAAGTCAACTAGAGCAAATGAAGGAAGAATAGCAATGATAATATTTTCTCTCTTGTTGCCTCTTTGAAGAAGGGGCAACCCTCCTTTATGTTGAAAGAAGTAGAAGAATGAGCCTAGAGAAATAATAAATTGGTAGAAAAGCATGGGTTTAACTCGATACCTTTCTAATCTATTAATAGATTCTTTGGATTGAGGGTTTTGGGGGCTTCTGAGGGTAAGATAAAGCTACAGTTAACAAAATGGGTTATTTGGAAAGAGGATTTAAGGGAGGAGAGTTTTTTTATGCTTATTTTCCAACCCATCAAATGGGAGGAGTTAGAGAAGCTTAAAAACGTTGATTTCCCATATTATCCATGGTTTCCTAGAAAAAAGAACCCGAAATTGACCCATACCCTATTTCATCAATTTTTTTCTCAGTAAAAATTTTTAAAATAATGTCCTTAAAAATTTTTATTTTAATGTCCTTCAAAATCTAGTTTAGGAAGAAGCAATTTAATATACATAAATTAATATTTTATTAAAAAAATTCTAACCAATTTATATATCTGAAATAACACCTTTCATGAGAAGGGCATTTTCGTAATCTTCATATTTAATATTGCCTTCCGATACCCCCAGACCAAACAACACAAAGTTACTACACCTGACATTTACCTTATCTTACTTTAATAAACCTTCCCTCACCCATCCAAACAAAAGCTAATGCTATTTCTACTATACCAAAAGTGCACAAAGAAAGGAAACAAATACAGATTTAATCTGAACATTTGAAATCCAAAAGGACATTGATTCCGTGAAATGTTTTCAAGTCCCTCACGAGAGTTTGATACTTTGCAAGTGTAAAATTCTTCTTCAATGAGGGAAAAATTGCTAACAAGCAACCAATAAGCTATTTCTTCACCTTTCTTGGCAAACACATTTGAATGATTCCCATTTTACTTTATGTTCAAAAAATTTCTATGGAGGAAAAAATTAAGAAAATCTTGACTCCTGCTTTGTGTTTGTCTACAAGGGGGAAAGAGAGACAAAAGAGGTATAAGGCGATTTCAGAGCAAGCAAATGGTGCACATATTATACTTACTGAAGTAAAATAAAGACGTGTCCGGACATGGCGATCAGGCGTCTTCACATTTGCATACCTGTTTAAGAGTAATTGATGTTGCAATATTCAGTTAGGGCATTAAACATTTTAAGAATGAATTGAATGGTTGGAGTTAGTACTTTGGATCCAAACGATATTTTGTCTCTTTATCATCATCATCATCTTGATCCATCGATTTTTCACTTGTGGTGCTAGTTCTTCTGGGGTCTTCATTTTTAATAAAAAACTTTGATTGATTATCTGGATCGTCCTTTTCACTCTTTGTTAATGTTGAATGTTGGTCTTGATTGCTTTTTAATTCTGCAACACTGATGGCTTCTTCTTGGGTATTCCTTAGATCAATCAATATTTTACCCAACAAACGACGCGCAATCTGAAATTCAATGAAGTCGAAGTTCAGCTATGTTTAATAACGCATTCATGTTCTTAGGAAGTTGAAGAGAGCAGACACATCTATCAAGGCACAAACCATGTGATTGTTAAGAAATGCATGCTAAAATCTGTGAATCCACAAACCCAAACATACTTAAAGAGAATATGCAACAAATGGTTTCCTCAGGAAACATTAGAAAGAGTGTTCTGATCTTACAATCAACACAGGTTGTCAATACAAAAACCCAAAGCAACCAAACAAATTGCTATCACCTATCAAATGAATTTATGGTGCAAGATGAAACCAGAAGCAGCAAATCAGGGCCTCACCTTGGAGCCAATCTTCAATTTCTGCTTCGGATTAATCCCATACTCATTTGGAATGACACCATCTGCAAGTAACTGCAATAATAATATAAATGGAAGTAAGATAAAAGCAATAAAATAAGTATTTGTGGCACTCCTGAATTGTTATAATGAGAAGCAGGATTACTCATCTCATTATCAGTAAGTTAGACCAACAATTGATAAGATGTGAAATTTAAATGGAAATCAAACCACCTTTAATAATGAAACTAGTGTGTGATCAGACAGTATTCATACCTGAGCAACTTTGAAGAGTTCATCCAGCCCTTCTAGATTAAGGTGTGCATTGTGCAACAGATCATATCTACAAAATGATAGGTTGGTCAATTGAAAAGAAGCACTTTATCAGTCAGAATAGGTGTACCTAGGAATGACATAATACAAGACCATTCTTAAAATCGGATTTCCATAAAGTTTTGAAGCAAGGCCATCAATTGGCTTAAATTTTAGTGTCATGGAACATAACATCAACTTAAAAGTATTCTGTCATTACAAATTTCTTTTTCCCTTTCCTGTTCAGCACTAGGAAATAATAGCCATGCCTACATGCATGCCAGCAGCACAATTTGTGTCTAATGGCCCCTGTGCATGTTACGTATTCATGCACAGGTAGTGGCAAAAGTGCATGTTTGGCATGCCTCTGAGACCAAATGTTGTTACATGCCTATATTGGCTACCACACAAGCACAACCCAACCTAGACCACCATAATTGAGGTGCTAGTCAGCAAATCTCAAATGTCTTTCCACTACTAATTTTCAAATCGGATGCCCTTCAACAGGTAAAAACAATGTTTAGAAGCAACTTTAAAATAAAGCAATGCACAAATTTGGAATCGGGAAGTTTATCCACTAGAGGTCTTAGATTTTACATTCCATATTTCAACAAGCACTTGCAAAGAATTATCTGAAGAATTAACAGTTTGTACATTAGGGAGTGTCTCAAAGAACTATCTGGAGTAACAATAGGTTCTCAGATCAATGGAAGGTCATGACACATAATATAAGGATAAACAATGCAACATCTGATGGCAAATAGAATAGCACAAGCAATAACCTTTAGACAATAACAATCAAATTTAAGTTAGAATGCCTACTAATAGCTTAGTAGGAGAATGGGTTCTTCAAGCTAAAATCATAACATTACAAAAAGTGCTTCTACATCATGAGTAACAGAATTTTTTACTTATGTATGGATATATTACTACTACCAAACAGCTTGCATCCACATACAAATTGGAAACAGAGAACTTACTTGCAAGAGTCATAAACATCAGGAATTTGAGTTATATCAAATCGTCTGCAAGTAAAACAACAATGACACAATATCAGCAAATATAGTACCCAATGGGGGAAAGCATATTAAAATACTAACCACCCCCCCCCCCCCCCACATACACAAATATCAGCAAAAAAATCGTACCCAATGGGGGAAAGCACACTAAAAAAAAAAAAAAAAAAAAAAAGAAAAGAACCCTTTTTCCGTTTGTAGACACCAGAACAACACAATTCTCAGTAATTTGAAAGAATTGAAAATGCAATATTCTTAATATATTTTATTGATTATCTACACTATTAATGTAATGAATGATCAACCGAAAGATAGCAACCACTTACACTTTGCGTTCATTGTACAAGTCCCTTTCCAGTTTTCTCCAGCGTGCATACATCAAAAGGAATCCCTCACTACCACAGGGTAATCCAGCAGCAATACGATCAATATCAATGTTTGTTTTACCAAGGGCCTTTGCTTGGTCATATGGGAGAATTACATTGTATGAGCTTGTCTCTGTAAGTTCTTCATCTTCATCCTTGGCAAGCAATCTCACTTGTTCTGTGACCTTCTTAGTCAATTTTACCTGTCCATGAAGCAAACAGAGAAGGAAATAAAAAAAAGTTTGAAAAAAAAAAGAATAAAATAGGTTATAAAACCAATGCTATAACATGCAAACATACTCTTTTGGTGTCTGACTAATAGTTCCGAGCATTATTATATATAACACATCATATAAGTTCCATATTAGAAACTACTACTATTCTTAAGACTATTTTCTTTTGGAGAAAAGATATTATAATAAAAAGACTTTCTTGATATAGCTAGGCATATTTTATATATAATTAATAAACAATTGGTTCCATAGTTGAACTGCAGTCTGACACAAAGATATTTTTTAAATATAACTTCAACGATATTAATCAAAATCACATCAAGCAGCATTGGGTGAAACCTCATGGTACAAAAAGTGATGCAAAACGTTCTTGTTGACTTGTGTGATTTAGCATAGCCTATTTAGGAGAGATTGTTGATCCTACCTTACTTGTATTTCTTCCTATTTAGAACTACATGTGTGTGTATAAATAGGATGTATAATCTCATGAAGTAATATAGAAAAATTTAGAGGAATTCTTTTTCACATATTCTCTGAAAATCAACAGTTCTTTTGTTCCATCTCAAAACTAAGAGCTACTGAGTTTTTTTTTTTTTTTTTTGAAGAATTTTTAGAGGTTTTTTTTTTTTTTTGGCATATGATACTTTTTTTTCCCTTTATCATATTTTGTGCACTGTATATACTTGCAATCATTTATCTTAATTACTAATAAAAGCAAAGACACAGCCAAATAGGGATTAACCACCACAGTAATTAGAGGCGGCAAAGGACTGCTTGGGCAGGCACTAGCCTCTAGGCAAAGGAGCACACCTGAGTGGAGGTTGAAGGCGTAAAAAATGTTTGGTTTAGTTAAAAAAATTGCTTGGGATAGGTTTCCATTTTTCGGTTTTGTTTCCACAAGGAATCCAATTCTTTTATACATATTTTTAATATTTATTAACCTTTGAAATTTTAATATTGAAATTCATCCAATTTTCAAGTATATATAACCAACGTAATTATTATTTACTTATTTAAGAAAAAAAACTTTGATCCATTTCATTTCTAAGTGAACCAAAACATTCCATTTGTAAAAACCATACAATAGTGAACAAGCAAATATGCAAACAATACATCAAATAATTTATAGGAGTACAAGGTAAAATTCTCAGTTGAAAATATAGTTTCCCAGTTTTTGGGGAAGAAGTTTCAGAAGCATTTTGAGGCAGTCCAGCTCCATCAGTCAATGCCAAGGAAATTCAAGAGGAAACCAGTAGTTACAAGCAAGCCTTTGCAATCCAGAAATTAGATTATTTTAACCTAGCCTGAAAAGTTAAAAAGAGAAAAGGGACCCAATTATCTTAGATAACGAATAAAAATGGGCGAGGCAATTCAAGTTGGTAAATGTTATTTTCGTGTTGTGCCAAATACATAGGTGTTACACTTAACATGACACAACACGTTTACTAATAAAACCCAACTTAACTGTTAAACTAATGCTTTTTCGTTTTTTTTTTAGAAAAAAAAAGTTTTTATTTAGACAATATCTACTTATGTATCCAATAAGAGAAAGATATGTTCCTATATGGATTGCCCGAAAATAAGATATTTAAAGGTCAATCGCAAAAAGGTTCGATTTGTAGTTGTTATTGACCGGAATTAGTCCCATAATGAAAGATATAGAAAGTAAATATATACCAATCCAGTAGTGTTCTAAGTTTGGCATGTCAACTCGTAAACAATGACAATTGATTATCTTTTTTCAAAAATTCTGTGAAGTGTTATTACATATGGAAACAATTAGGTTTCAACAGCAAATTCCTTAATTTTTGTGTTTTTATAACCAAAGGTTCATATTGCATACACGTCATGCTGAACATCCCACCCCTATTCAATTTTGACAAAACATCAAAGTGTAGTTAATTGCTCATAAAGGCATCCATGGCTCATGAGGGTCCTCATGCCAGGGAAGGTATAGGAGAGTTTCTCTATCATAAATTTTTAAGAAATGTTGTCCTCCACAAGTAATTCATGATCATCCAGTCACAAAAGAGCACCGGTATCCACATCCAAAGGCCTTATCGTTAAGCTAAATGCCAGTACAGTTAGTTTATTAAGGTTTTAACCATGTCTATCTTCTGAGATCAAGTCAATCAGCACTAGTAGTAAAAAAGCAGGTCTTAGGCATATATCAGCGTATAAACTAAGGAATATACGTAATTGAGTTATTAACATTCTTTTGGGCCGTAATCTTACTCAAATGACTAGAATGCTTGACTGCAGAACATATTCACATATAAAAACGCAAGACAAACCTTGGCTTCTTCCATCCTCAACACTGGCATTGTCAAGGTCCATCCAACATTGAGGAATCTTTGCTAAACAAGGGAAACCTGGACAAGCTTGAATGAGTAAACCTACAATTACATCGATGAGCAGTCAAACCCTAAAAAAACATGAGACCACAAACCAGGATGGTGTAGTTGTCCTTCGAGATCAAGGAGCCCTTGATGGCAAATGCAGATCTGCAGACAGGATCTGCAAACAAATATCTTCTAAAATGGTGTTTGGTGGCCGAAAATATTTGGAACACAAGAAAGCAATTAACAGAATGACAACAAATCAACCAAAGAATAATTATTAGTTTTCCCTCCATGAACTGTTATGTTATAGCCTGAACTCGACCCTCATACAAAGCGTGTAAATTTTAAAGGATGTGAACATACGGTGCTTATGGAAGGCGTACAAGCCTGTACCTTCATCCTGCAAATGCATACAGCTTTTACAAAGAGAAACTTAGGAGGATGCTAAAATATTTGAAATCTAAAAAATTTTTTGGACAAGTTGACATGATAACAGCCGTCGAGCATGTTGTACCATATCAACGCCTATCTAATTATATCTTCACTCACCTAAAAGATTCCATCGTGGTGCACAGGGAGTCTTCGCTAACTCCTAGATAATTCTAATTTTCCCTATTGATTCTGAACTTCCTATTGCTGACGGTTTTGACTAATTTCCCTATTGCTATTAAGAAGAAGAAGTTTAGAAGGTTGTATTAAACATCCTATTTCTTAACTTTGTTTTCCTATAGTTACCTCTGCTCTTTCATAATAGATTTTTTCTGTGCTGTGGCCTCAGTTCTATTCCACCAGGATTGGCAAGAAGCATCTTATGGTAAAGCTTGAGAGATTATATTGTAATTGTATTTATTGGTATCTCATCCAGGATCGATTACATAGGTCTATATATAAGGATTCCCATGCTACCGGCTATAGGAATAACAAATCAATAAACAATTAGGAATCTAACTCCTAATAGAACTCTAATTTACAACTAATTCTTAACAAACTCCCTCAGTTGGAGCATAGATGTTAATCATGCTCAAACTTGGTTACAGACTACTTAACTTTTCACAAAGCACAATACCATACTCAGCAACTAATACACACTTCATTATAGCAATATAGAATTCCCAAACCAAATAGTAAGTAGCAAATTAAGAACAATACACTTAGGTTGTCGAAACAATCTCACCCTGAACAGAAAAACTCACAGGGCTTTTCAAGCTTCCATAATCATGTTCAAAGAGGAAACCCAGTAGCCGGATATTCAGAAACGCAGCAAAGGAAAATCTGGCAACACGGAGCCACCCACTGAAGGCCAAGAAACACAATTGCAACTCACTGGGGTGCACTGCTCTTGACAAAGGAGGAAAGTTCAAAGAAGCAGAAATACCTGTAAATTGCAGCAAGTGCAGTACTAACACTAATCAAAATGGAATCACTGAAATCACCGAAAATTACCTAACCAATTGTCCACACGTCAAAGAAAATATTCGTCTCGAGCAAATTAAAGCAACAAACAGTAGCAGAGGACTGTCCGACACAGCTGCAACAGAATCGCAGCAAAACAAACCCAGTGAGTTGCATCTGTCATTCTTTGGGCTTATTCAATGGGTTTGTTGCTGCGATTCTATAGTTATGCAGCGTGTGTCCGGAAGTCCTCAGAAATTAAAGCAACAACCAGTGCAGAGGACTGTCCGACACAGCTGCAAACAGAAGATCGCAGCAACAAACCCATTTGCAATAAGCCCAAGAATGACGATGCAACTCCACTGGGTTGCACGTCTCTCTTCAAGCCAACGTCGGAGAAGAGGAACCGGAATGAAAAAGAACATTAGATATGCACCAAGCTGTCGTGAACTAGAGCGGGGAAGAAAGAGGGTGGCCGAGTGGGGTGGCCATTCAACTTGGAACCAGCGACCGGATTCTGAGGTCCGCTGATCGGCACTGGAGAATAACCTAGGGTGGAATGGTAAGGGCAAAATACTTAACCCTAGGAAAGCTCTAGGGTGGCAGTAAAGCTTCTCGAAAAGGGAAGTTTCGGAGAAATTTTTTTTTTTTTGTTTTTTTTTTTTTTTTTTTTTTTTTTTTTTTTCGTGTTTTCTTTTTTTTTTTTTTTTTTTTTGTGTGGTGTGTGTGGGTGTGTGTGTGAATGGAAGCTCTGATACCGCATGTGAGCAGATTATATCTATAATAGGGCGGTTTTTCTTTGTGTCTTATCAATCAAGTTATATAGGTCTATATATAAGGAACTTCCTATGCTTCCTAGCTATTAGAATACAAATCATAAACTCAATGAATCTAACTCCTAATAGAAACTCTATTAACAAACTTTGTTAAGGATTAGTTGTAAACAAAGAAGGCTCATTAGGGTTTGTAAATAGAACTCTAATTAGGATTAGAATTTATTAATAGGTTAATAGTATCTTTGTATTGTATATATATGTGGTCCCTATGATGAATCAAATAAGAAAAAATATTTTTCGCACATTAATCTAACATGGACAGAGCCTTTTGGCTCGTTAACCTTTTTTTCCGTTTGGTTGAAATCAGCGGCTGTTCGGTCTCGGTGAACAGTTCTAGGGTACCGTTTATGTCTCACTCACCTACCTCAGAAGGTTCCCAGTGGCCGATGCGGCCGTTCCTCCCAAATCCGTCACCGATTCCCTGCGCGTCGGGCCCCACGCGCTTCTTTTGTGTTTCTGCTACAGTACACGGTGTAGAGCTGTGACCGCCGCGCATGGCGGCGCGTCCGGCTATTTCCGGCGATCGGAAATAGTTCTTCTGGCTTCGTTCCAACTTCAACAATCTACTCAGTGGTTTGTTTTTTTTTCCGGAATCCGGGCGAAGTTTTGGGTAGGGGCGTTGCTCAGTTTTTGTCAATTTGGCGTTTTCAAGGTTACTGTTTGATCCTGTTTCTTTGAAAGGCTAATTTTTTTTTGGATCTCTTTTTGGTTGCTGGTAGGGTTTTAGTTTTTTGTTAATAAGATGGATCCCTCCAACTCAGATCTAAAACAATACTATTACTGAATTAATCCCAGCAATTGAATAAGAGATCACAGAAGCATAAATTGGGAAAGGAACTAATTATTTTAGAATTGGAGTAAGACAATTCGGAGTTTATTTGCGAAGCGTTGAAAAAGAATGATCATTAAATTGATGATCCAACAACTGATGACACTAGCAACGCTTGGCTCAGGGAAGATGCTAATATTCCTACTACTTGATTCGCAATTCTATTGACAGTGAAGTGGTTGGATTCAATCAATCATTGTGAGTATGATAGAATATGGAATAATCTGAATTCTTGTAATTTCGGAAAGGTAATCTGTCTCGTATGTATGAAGGTCTGCAATAGGAATTTTAATCGGGTAACCAGCGAGATATGACCCTTTAACGCTTATTTCACATGGAATTTAAAAGTTTACGAGGAACTTAATGTTTTATTGCCTTTTAGTCCCGATGTTTAAAGGTTTTCCAACAAACGCAGCGAGAACAAAATGGCTGTAATGAGTTTTCGTGCAGGTCTGCTCCGTTTTTTGAAACTGGCAAATCACAATCTTTCAAGCAGTGATGTTAACCTCTCTTCAGGAATTTTGCTAGATTGCTGCCGTACTGAAGGTTCTCATACACCTTCCCTTCTGATAAAATAGTGCCCTTGGAGTCATAATCCGGTAGCTAGACAGCCAGGAACAGAGGAAGAGGAGGAGACGAAATAACCGTGGTAATGGACCAATCACTCGGGAGAACAAGCATTCTTAATCTGTTCATTATTGTCAAATGAACCTGGTCACACTAAACGGTATTGCAAGAAACTAATAAATAGCCACCAAGGGGTAAATATGGCAAATCAAGATTGAATGCCATTTACTTCTTCTGACAACAGATGTAAACAATTTCTGCTGGCGAGTGAGCGTAGCTGAGGCTCTTCTAGATACCGTTCTTTCTAAGTCTAAGCTAAATCCTCAATTGCTTGCTGCTGCCAACTCAAGTACCTCCTTCTTGTCTTATGTCTACAACTCAATCAAGTGGGTCATTGATTCTGGTTGCAGCCGATCACAGAGCAGGTACCTAGTCTCTTATAACTCATTAAAAAGACTACCTAACAAATTTAAATCGTCATGTTACTCTAGCTGATGGGTCCACCACCCTTGTAAATGTAATTGGCAACTGCCAAATCCCATTCCATCTGCTCCATTGTCTTCTGGTTTTTTGTTTTGCCCTTTTTCGTTAATCTATTATCTGTTAGCAAAATTACTCGTATGCTGAATTGTTGTGTCCAAAATTTTAGTCCTACATGATTGTGGTGGTTTTCAGGATCTTTTGACGAAGCGGATTAATTGGTAAGACTGGAGTCTGGTGGCCTTATCTTCGCTGATGAACACGTTTCATTATCTCTTGGCTTGTGCTGGTGCTCTATCTCCTCTTGAGGTTCCATTGTTCGTTTTGGTCATCCATCATTGTCTACTAAAGAAAGTTGTTTGTCCCCGCCAGTTTCAGTCCTTTGGAATGTTGAATCTTGTCAATTTTGCAAAACATCATCGTTACCTTTAGTTCCTCGAGTTCAATAAACGGGTTTTCAATCCCCTTTTGAGTTGAGTTTCATTCTGAAATGTTTGGGGGTCCAATGTCCTGGTTTATTTCTAAAAAATTGGCTTTCGGTATTTTGTAACTTTTGTGGATGAATTATCTCGTGTTACTTGTTATTTTTAATGAAAACTCGTCTGAGATATTCTCTATTTTCTTTCTGTGTTGTGCTGAAATTAAAACTCAAATTTAATTACTTCTGTTCGCATATTCACAGTGATAATGCTAAAGAATACTTATCTAGTTCCTCCAAATCGTTATATGTCCAAAATGGTATTCTCCATCAAACATGTTGTGTTGAATACTTCCTTCTCAAAAGGGGTTTTGGCAGAAAGAAAGATCGGAGGCATTCTTCTTGAAGTTAGCTAGGGCACTTTTTATTTCACCGTGTACGCACAAGGTCGCGAGAGAGTCCCTAAACATGTGGTTGGTGGGCTGATGCCTGTTCACTGCATGTTTTTGATTATCGGGCATGCCTTCCCTTTCTGTGCTTAATGTGCAATTCCTTTATAATGTTCTTGCTTCCTTCTAAACTTCCTATTCCCCCATTGAACCTCGTATTTTTGGTTGTAACTTGTTTTGTTCGTGAATGTTCGTCCACAAGGTTCAATTAGAATCAAAGTCCCTTCGTTGTGTTTTCCTTGGGTATTCTCGCATCAAAAAGGGTATCGTTTTTCTCTCTGCCCGATCTTGACCGTTATCTTATTTCTGCAGATGTACATTTTTGAGAATAACTGCCATTTTTCCTTCTTCTATATATAAGAGTGAGAGGAGGATGATGACCTTTTTAGTCTATGCTATCCAGGCAAGTTCATAATCCCTGCTCCCTGTCGTATTCCCTGACCTTTGCTCTTCTCCTTACTCAGTGTCTGCTGGCTTCTAATTCCGCTCGCTCCCTGCACCAGATCTACACGCCCTCGTTTGAACAGGTTTATTCCAGGAAGACCCAGGAACTCCTTGACTCACTTTCCTCCACTGCCGTTCAAAACAAGAACGAATCCGGTCTCTCCACTCAACCTGAGCCTGTGCCATCCAACTCCCCAGTCAACCTTTGGACGCTTGCCATTGCTCTTAGAAAAAGGTAAACGCAAGTGTACCTACCCTATTTCCTCCTTTTGTTTGTTATGATCATCCTTGTTCTTCATTCATTACTCGTTGTTTTGTAAGTAACTAGACTTCTGTCTCTATTCTAAACTGTTGTCCAAGCCTTGTACCATCCCTGTTTGGTGTGCAGCAATGAAGAGAGGAATGGCTGCCTTATGAATACTAATGGTACTTGGGATCTTGGGGCTCTCCGGCCAGGTAAGAAAAAGCATTGGTTGTAAGTGGGGTTTTCAACCGTTAAATGTGAATCCTGATGGGACTGTTGCTCGTCTCAAGGACTCGAATTATTGCAAAGGGTTATTCTCCAGATCTATGGCCCTTGATTATCGAATACTTTTTCTTCCCTGTTTGCCAAATGTCCTTCTGTTCGTTTATTTATTCATTAGCAGCTGTAACTTTGACTGCCTTTACATCAGCTGGACGTTAAGAATGCCTTTCTTCATGGGGTCCATTCAGGAGGAAGTTACATGGAAGCACCACCCAGCTTTGTTGCTCAGGGGGAGTTCGGTAAAATGTATGTACTTCAAAAAATCTCTTATGGCCTAAAAACAGAGTCTCGGCTTGGTTTGTAAGATTTTGCAATGTGTAACATCAATTTGGCATGCAGAAGAGTACTGTCTGAATCATTCTGTATTTTTCAGAAAGTACAAGGACTGTTTGATTCTACTTGTTTGGTTTAGTTGATGACATTGTTATTACAGGTGATTCAGCCGGCATTACATCACCAACTCATTTCTCCGAACTCAGTTCCAGACAAAGACTAGGCTGTTGAAGTATTTTTTTTGGGTATGAAGTATCTATGGTGTAAGAGAGGCATCTTCTTATCTCAAAGGAAATAAGTCCTTGACTTACTGAGGAAACCCGGAAAGTTTGGGTGCAAGTCCAATGCAGTGGCTCCAATGACTCCAAATATGCCAACTTTCCAATTGGGTGAGCTATTTGATGATCCTATCTCGGATGTTAGAAGGTTGTGGCAAATTGAATTATCTTAAACCGACACCGTCCAGATATTGCTTACTCTGTGGAGCGTCTTGAGCAGTTTATGTTCTTCTCTCTACTGTATCCATTGGGAAGCTTTTGGGACAAGATTTTGTGCTACTTGAAAGTAATCCCGGTCGTGGGCTGCTTTACAGTAATCATAGGCATGTTGAACATTGAATGTTTTTTCAGATGCGGATTTGGGCAAGTTCGAAGGTTATAGAAGAT
>NW_023591075.1:0-61001 GCF_014843425.1 Jatropha curcas | reverse complement strand
ATCTTAATGACACATGCCTCCTCATCATGTCTCCAGGGATCTTGAATGACTCTCTGCTTTGATTGGCCAATCTGTTTGAGGGATGAAATGCAGTTGCCTGGAATGCAACCTCGTCCCATAATGCTTCCTTTGCAGTTTACCCCAAAAAACTTCGATTGTGTAAACCTTGGATTTACGATTCGAATAAATGGATGATGGAACTCCATGTAGTCGAACTATTTTCGCTACAATATTTCTGCTAAAACTATCCAGCTAACTTGTCTAGAGAATAGTCCATCTTAACTGGTAGAAAGTGTGCGGACTTAGTTAATCTGTCCACAATCACCCATACTGCATCATGCTTCCGCTGCGTCTGTGGTAAGCCAGTAACAACATCCATCGTGATCTGATCCCATTTCCATGTTGGCACTGTTATTGGATGAAGTAACCCGGATGGCAGTTGATGTTCTGCTTTTACCTGTTGACATGTTAAACATCTTGTTACAACATGTACAATATCGTTCTTCATGCCCGGCCACCAATAGCCTTTTTTCAAATCTTGATACATCTTGGTGCTACCTGGATGCATTGTATATGGACTGTTGACCATTATGAGCTTCATGCAAAAATCTTCTGTCTTATTCTCCCCTGTCTGTGGGACAACAAACTCTATCTCATTAAAAACAAAACTCCATTGCCTATCCAATCTTAAATTTCCCACCATGATCTTCCTTGTACTTGTTTAAACCCATTAGGGGCCTATTTTACATCTTCTTCTGTGCTCTGCCAACTTCCTGAATCCAAGATGGCTGACTTGCATCTGTGCTAGAAATAGCTCCTTGCCGTTTGTAACTCCATGTTAATTCTCATTTAAAGGCTCAAAGGCATACAAGGATTTCCGGCTAAGGGCACCGCTTACCAACCATTAGCTTTAGCCCGGGATGATAATTAATGAATAATCATAATTAGCCAGAATCGCAATCCACTTCCGTTGTCTGAAATTCAAAGTACCTTCTGTGTGGTAAGTACTTTAAACTCTGATGATCTGTGTAAATATAACACTTTTACCACCATACAGATTAATGCCGCCCATTACTTTGCAATGCTAGAACAATGGCTCCCCAGTCAGATCATGGGGGTGGAAATAAGGTTCAACTCATGTGGTTTCAATTGTCTGGAGGGGACATAAGCCACCACTTTCCCATTCTTGCATTGATACACATCCTAAACCCAATATGAGGAAGCATCCAGCTATAAATCTCAAATCTTACCTGGACACTGGCTGAGTCAACACTGGTGCTTCAGTCAACTTGGTCTTCAAAGTGGTCAAAACCTGCTGACATCTAGCATCCCATGAAATACAAACCTCTCTTCCAATAGTCTTGTTAAAGTGGATGGCAATGATTGGAGAATCCCTTTACAAACCTTTCTGCTTATAATAACCGGCTAAACCAGAAAAAACTTTCAAAAACTTCTGTGACATTCTGAGTGGTAATCCAATCAATAATAGCTTTCAACCTTCTTAGGCAATCTTCTTCGGATCCACTCTGATACCCTCTGATGATACCACATGTCCTAAGAAAGAAACTTCTTCTAGCCAAAACTCACACTTACTGAGTTGGCATATAGCTGTTTATCTCTCAATGTCTGAAGTACAATCCGCAAATGTTTATCATGTTCAACTTTGTCTCTTGAGTAAACCAAAATGTCATCTATAAACACCACTACGAACTGATCCAGGTATGAATGAACACGCGGTTCATGAGATCCATGAAAACCGCCGGTGCATTTGTGAGACCGAATGGCATTACTACAAATTCATAATGACCATATCGGGTCCTGAATGCAGTCTTAGCGATGTCTTCTTCCTTTATACGCAACTGATGATATCCCGACCTGAGGTCGATCTTAGAGAACATACCTGCACCTTTTAACTGATCAAACAAATCATCAATTCGAGGCAATGGATACTTATTCTTGATTGTCAGCTTATTCAACTGTCTGTCTGTAATCAACACACAGTCTGAGTGATCCATCTTTCTTCTTGACGAAATAATATCCGATGCTCCCCAAGTGATTACACTGGGTGCTGATAAAAGCCTTTGTCTCAATAACTCCTGTAGCTGAATCTTTAACTCTTTTAGCTCGGCTGGTGCCATTCTGTAAGGTGCAATTGATACTGGTGCTGCTCCAGGATAGACATCAATGGTAAACTCCACTTCCCTCCTTGGTGGTAACCCTGGTAACTGTTCTGGAAATACATCTGGATAATCACACAATTCGCGCGCGCTCTTCCAGCCTGCACTGTCTTTACTCTTTTGGTCATATCTCTCAATATACAACTCCGATTTGGATGATTCAAAAACCCATGTTTCAACATAAACTCAATATTTACTTCATTTATTCAATACCTCCCCTGTTTTCTCACCATTACCAGTCCTCCCACTCAACATAAAGCAATATATTGTCTCACTAGCAACACACTAATGTCACCCTTTTCTTTGTACAATCAACTAGAGCATTATGTCTAGATAGCCAATCCATACCCAAAATAACATCAAATTCTCTAAATGGCAACTCCATAAGATCTCTTGGAAATTCCTTTCCATGAATAACAATTGGACAGTCTTTGATCACTGTATGAGTTGTTACTACATCTCCTAATGGATTGGTAACCAACATACCCTGCCCTGACCCACATGTGCAACCGCTAACCCTTTAACCCAGGGTGTAGGCACACTAATATATGAATGAGATGAGACAGGATCAATTAATGCATAAACTCCATGATCACATAACGAAAACTCACCAACTATGACATCTGGAGCTTCCTCATCTTCTCTGGCTCGCATGGCATAAACCCTAGCTGGACCCCTGGTATCAGGCATGTCCACTGTCTCTGACTGTTGTCTCTGCACTCCGGAGGTCTCGCCTCGACCTCGGCCTGCTATGAACGGTGTAGGAACTCTTGCCCTTTTAGGACAATCCTTCTTCTGATGGTCTGAGGCTCCGCATGTCCAACATTTACCAGTCACCAACCAACAATCTCCACCATGTCGTGTCTGCCACAAATGCTCACAAGGTGAATTTAGTATAACCGGCTGATCTGCACCTCTATCGGTGCCTCTACCAGCCTCTGCCTAAACCTCGACTAACCACCGCCAGAAAAACTAGCCACAACTGATGCCGCTGTGGCGTAGCACCCCTAGCTATGCCTTGGCTAAAAAGGCGAGGCCTTAGAACCAGTGAAAACTACTAAGCACCTCTGAATCTCTTGCTCTCCGGCTGATGTGTACCTCGGTTCACTGCCATCGGAGTCTGATCTCTTCTTTGCTTTGAGGACCGCTTGGGGTCTAGTACGCCTGATCAGCCTGAATTCGCTCTATCTCTGAGCTGGCCTCTACCAAGGCGTGAGAATTCTCTGGGAATCTGTAAGCTACCCACTTCCCATCTGAATCTCATCATTTTAGAACCTTCTTGGAACTTTTTACACCTTCGGGCTTCTGTAGCCACTATCTGTTTACCATACACTGCTTAAGGTCTGGGTGAATTCTCTTTTCATATTCAGTTACAGACATTCTATTCTGTCGCAGGGATATAAGAACGCCTTCCTTCTCGCATCTAGGAAGCCTCGGTGATGAACTTCTTCTTGAATTCATCCAAGAAGAATTGCCAAGTCCGCTGATCTTGCTGTTACTCTCTGTTGCACAGTGGTCTCCACCATTGTATATTGCCTCTCAATCAGCAATGAATGGCCACAAACCAAACTTGTCTTCTGCCCTGTACATTGCAATTGTTCTAGAAACTTTCTCGATGCTCCCCATCTAGCCAGTACTCAGCTACTTCGGGACTATCAATTCTTTGCTTCGCTTTGAATTCCTTTTGCCCAACCATATTTTTCTAATGCTTCTCCAATGGGGGCTTCTCTCTCTCTCTAATACTACGGGTGCTTGAGCATTCACCCTGCAAATCTGTCGAAAAGTATCTGCAAGTATGTTTTAACAGCAACCTCTGATAGTGCTCTGAAAGCCTTCAGCCTCCACTGTTCTGGCTTGACTGGTGCTGCTGGAGCCTCCACCCTCCACTTGCTCTTGAGCGGTGTTGACTCAGTTTCACCTTCTTGTGACATCCTCCTAAAAAGAACAACAACTGCTTAGTCATCAAGGGGTAGTCATGGCATGTACACTATTATCTGACTTATGAATGCAAGCCCGGGGAAAAACTAAAACCTAGGGCTCTTGATACCAAAATTTTAACACCCCTTCCCGGGTCCATCCGATAAACCCGAATGAAACCGAGTCGAGATGTTTGTTACAACCGGTTGACTTAAATGTTCTGAACATGCTGATATTCATTACTGACTATTGACTTTATAGTATAACAAAAAAGCTGTTTACATTAATAGTGTACTGAATATTGATATACATGCATACAAGTTTTTTTTTTTTTTTAAAGTGGAAATGGGTCCCAACAGTGTGCCCTGTACATGCCACGAATATAATCAATAAAAAATTTTTAAAGTCTTTTATAAGTCTAAAGTCTTTTGTTCATTAATTAAAGTCTATAGTCATAGGTCTTTAGTATTAAAGTCTTTAGTCATAAAACAGGCTTTGGACCCTCTACGGACTAGTCTCAAAACCTGCGAGTTAAACAGGTAACTCGCTGAGCAAATAAAGCTCAGTGGATATCTCAACATAAAACAACAATAAACACACATATAAGCAAAAAGCATTATGTAAGCACATATAATCACACATAACATGCGGCTTTCATTTTACCTTCATGATCTTTCTTACTGTTTATTGTACTGTATGATTCATGCAAGAGCAAGTTAAAATATCTGTATGGCTCCATAAGGTTATAGTGAAACCGAAGTGATAAGATAAACTGTATGAAACTGGATGAAACTGTATGCTATAGGCCTGTATAATCATATCCACACTCCAACGGGCCTGTAAGGGGGGGCCCGGAGTCCAAACTGTATGGGGCGCGAGATCTGCTATTCTTATGTCGCGGACATAGCCTTATCTACATGCGTACCTAACCTCAATGGAGCTTAAGATTAGCATGTCAACAATGTAACACAATAGCACATAAATGGTTTCACAACGTCATAGTTCATCATATTGATTTGCTCTGATACCAAAATTTGCTTACATGTTGTTTGAATCCATGTTCTTATATTATATTTTTGTTTTACAATGATTGGATGCATGTATGTTGAGCAAAGGAATGTAATTGTATGGAAAATGAAGTCCAAAATGCATGAAACCACAAGTCGCGAGCGCACAGGGACAAGTCGCGAGCGCGAGATGCTTCCCAAGGAGAAGTCGCGAGCGCGTCTTCAAACCTTGCGAGCGCGCAAAGTGCAATTGAGAGTCAGAGAGGGAGGTCAGAGACATTCTGCTCAGTCGCGACGCGCAGCACAATCGCGAGCGCTGAGATGAGTCCGCGGAGCGCGCTTGTGGAGTTTCGGGAGCGTGAAAATGCGCAAAAACTGAGAGGCAGAAGAGCTTCTGGCCGAAGTCGCGACCGCCGCATGTTGAAAGTCGCGAGCGCGACTGCTTTCCAGACCGCGCGAGCGCGCGACGTTTTTCCAGATTGTGCAGTCTGTTGTTCCTTTGGCCAATAACTCTCAATAATACAAACTTCAAAGTTGGAGTGTTGCAAAAGCCCACGTTAAAGCTAAACCACCATAGGGAAACAAATAAACTCTTCTATGGACCACAAATAACTCTTCTATGACAATTCCTAATTCCATCATTATATGGGTTCAAAATCAAGATGAAGTTGCTGGTAACATTTCCAGCAAACTTTGTTTCCGCTTCATATATTCATCCCCTGTTTTCACATCATTTCCCTTCTTTCATTCAACAATAATCAACACATGCTCTCATAAACAACACTCCATACAATTTTTCATGCAAAGAACATGGGAATTAACAAGAGATATCAAACCTTGACTTCAAAAAGCTTGAACTCTGTTTTAGTTTCCTTTTTCTGCTGTCTTAGTTGTATGGAGTGTTGTTTATGAGAGCATGTGTTGATTATTGTTGAATGAAAGAAGTGGAAAGGATGTGAAAACAGGGGATGAATCAATGAAGTGGAAACAGAGTTTGCTGGAAATTTTACCAGCAACTTCATCTTGATTGTGACCTTATTAAATGATGGAATTAGGAAGTCTCATAGAAGAGTTATTTGTTCCTCTATGTGTTAGCTTTACGTGGGTTTTTGAATCACTCAATTTGGAGTTGATGATTTTTATGCCAAAGTTTCTAAATGGTACCTCAATTATCAATGGTTACAACTAAATACCCAAGCTGTATGTCCTCATGCAAGCTGGTCCTAAACTTTTCATGCAATTCAATCCAAACTAGGTTTGGTTCAACCCAACTCAACTCAAGAGGATGTTACATACCCTGCAAAACAAAGCTTCGTACAATAATGCCCTAAAGAAGAGCGGGTTAGTCTATGCAGCAATTGTAGTCCACTTTATGCAAAAAGATTTCAATTATCCCCAGGTATGTTTTCCTCCTTTATTAAAAGCTTGTTCAACCGCAACAATGGAGACTGGAGCTGCTAAAACTTGTTTTGCAATTAGTGAAAGGGTTGGGAATGTATTGGCATGACGACTCAACCAATCTAAAATTGGAAAGTTATTATCTGCAAAACTAGCACCAAACTCAAAAGAAGTGGTAAGATAATTATCAAATTCAAAAAAAGAACCAGATTCCCTAGGTCTTTTTTGTCTTTGTAGTAATGTACGTTCAGCAACACCAACACTTACCCTTTCAGTTGGGAATGTTTGATTATTGAATTGAGAAGAATTAGAAGAAGTAGATAAACTAGAATATTGAACAAATTTGAACAAATCAGTATATAATTCTATAATATTTTGTCTAACTTCATGCAAATAACTACGTTTATAATTTAACACTATCTTCTATAATCAAGATTTAATATTTCATAATAAAGAGTCAAATATTTAGATAAAATTTCAAATTTACATCTAGGATCAAATACACAAGCAACAAGAAAAAGAGGTGGTATATTTTTAAAATAAGATAACCATTTTTTTCATTGATAAAACAAAATTTTGTAATAAAATATCATTTTCAAATTCTTGAAGTACAGTAATAATATTAATGCATATAGGCAAAAATAAATGAGATGTGGGATAATAAACCCCAATAAATTTATATGTAGCATCATTAAAAATTTTTAAAATATCCAAAGTTTTTGCACAAATCTCCCAATTTTGTGGATATAAATTAATTTCTTCAATATTATTAGTAACAAAAATGCACAATAATTAATTTCTTTATATGAAAAAAAGACTCGTTTAATAATTCATTGTTTGAATTCCAACGAGTTGGGATAAACCCTTGAAAAAATGTTTGAAATGTTTTGGTCTTTTTTTATTTTCCTTACAAAATTTAGCCCAACTTTTTATTACTTGGGGATGTCCCCATAAATATAAAATAGATTTTCTAATTGGAGAAATAAAATATTCAAGAACTTTTAAACCATCTTGTGTGGGTCTCGTATACGTATGGCACAACCTAAGAGGGGGGTGAATTGGATTTTCTAAAAATCAAAAATTTAACTTTCAAAAACAAAATCAAAATTCTGCAGCAGCGGAAATAGAATACGTTTGTGACAGTACTAAGTTATCAAAATTAGAACTTCCTCACAAAGCTCAATGCAAAAATTAGAAAGACTTTGTAAAGAGCAACTATTGATTAGAACTGCTTCACAATATCACAATATCTTAATCAATTTCAAAAACACTTTATGAAGGAAAGTTATTACGTTTTGAACTACCTCATAAAGTTTAAACAAATATTAAAGAATCTGTGAGAGACAGTTATTGAATTTCAGAATTACTTCACAAAGCTTTTAGTAAATTTAGAAAACTGATTAAAACCCAAATTGTGAAATATAATGAATATAGAAGAACATATTAGAACTTGGTATAATCACAATATAAAAGTCGAAAGTTCTAATGTTCAATAATGATAAAGCTTATTTGAGGTTAGAACAATAAAACCATTAACAACTTTTCATTTCTAAAAGATTAACATAAGTTTAAGTAAAAAGAAATCAAGCAGAACTTAAGAAAATAAAAAGATTAACACAATGATTTCTAGTGGTTCGGTACTAACTTGCCTACATCCACTCCTCAAGACTTATCTTGAGATCCTCCACTATGTTATCTCTTTTCAAGGGTAAGAGATAAACAGATAAACCAACAGTACAAGGCAATAAGATCAACACCTAGATCTACCTTGTCCAATAGATCAACACCTAGATCTACCTTTGTCCCACTAGATTTTCCAAAGGTTCTAGTCAACCTCAACCCTTTCTGTTTTTGCAGAGAATAAAAACTCAAATCAAGACATTAGAATTCCACACAAGGAGACGGTCGCTTGATAACCTATTTCACAATAGCTTTTCACCTAAGCTATTACACAAACGTTTTTCAAATAAAAAAATGTCTACAACAGATTACAGAATCTATATAGATAAAGAGAAATGCATATATAAGCTCAGGAGAAACGTAAATCAAGATTAAGAACAGAATTGTTTTTCAACAGAAGTTCTTATAAAATTTTCTTTTCCCTTAAAAAATAATTCGTGAGGCAATAAGATGAAAAGAAATAAGGGGGTTAAGAGCAAGTTTTGAGAGATTAAAAATTTGATCAATTTACTCTTGAAACAAAAAACCCACGTCTTCATAAGGGTGCAAGGAGGCTTCCTTCCATGAAGCTCTATGTCTTTTCCCGCAGTGTGTGCTTCACTTCTTAGGCTTTTCTGACGGTAGGAGGTAGGGTGTTGCTTTTTACCTTAGAAGTAGCTAGCCTTTCTCTCATTGGCCATTTTTCATCTTTCTTAAAAGACTCAATGAGGACTGGTTGTGTGCAATCACAGCCGTTACTTATTTGGATAAGCCTTCCACCAAGCTCCTTATTATATTCTCAATGATTTCTTTTTTCCAAGTTTTTCCAGTTTGCCCAGCATAGCCTCTCTACTCCTTTGTGCTGTCAGAAATTTTGATTCCTTCTTAGCCTCAACCTCAGTCTCTTTTTCTTCTTCAATTAATTCTAACTTTTCTGTGTCAGCATCACTTGCTTCCTCAACTTCTACTGCCTCTCCCTTTTCAGTCTCTTTTCTAGGATCAACAGAATCCTTTTTCTCTTTAGTTCTTGCTTCATCTTTCTCTTTTTCTTCTTCAACTCTTTTTCTAACTCTATTTCATCCTTAACTGCTGTCTCCTTTTCTTTTTCTGTTTCTTCCTTTTTCTCTTCTTCTGATTCTTCTTTCTTTTCTTCTTTCTCAGTTTCCTCTAATTTTCCTTTTCCTTTTACTAATCTTCTCTTCTTCTTCTTCTTCTTATTTTCAGCTTCTTCTTCTTATAACCTTAATTTTTTCTTTTTCTATTCTTTCTTTTTCTTTCTTTTCTTTGTCCTTAGCAACTTCTTTTTCTTTTTCTTCTCACCTTCTTCATCTTTTAGTTTCAAAGATCTACTATCCAACTTTGAAACACTATGACCCTCACTCTTATCTAAATCAACTTCCAAAAACTCAAACACTGGGGTAAGCATCATACCATAGGGTGATTTCTTTAGGTTGTTCTGCATTTTATCAAAAATAATATAGCACAGATTAAAGGGTTTCTTTTTAATTATATGCCACATTATGCACAGTTCAATTTGGTTTACAAATGTGAGCGAACCGCTCTTTGGGCAGATAAAGTAGAACAACCAGAAAGTGAGCAGAACACTAATAATCAGGCTGAACCAGAAGTTGAACATGAAGATAAAATAAATACACAAAACACAATAAAATAAACACACAACAAAATAAAATAAAAGAAATAAAAATAAAAGAAATTGACTGTTTTTAATTTTGTCTAAAAATAGAATCTGATAATGACATTAGATTCACAAATCAGAGCAATTATGCATCTCTTTTAGACAAATAACATTCAGAATCACAACATAATAGAATATTAAAAACAATAACACAGAAGCCAAGTCTTTCAATCTCAATAATATAGAAAAAGCATTTTAGAACATACTTACAGAGTTCTAAGGTTAAAAGTTTAGAACTAACATCCGAAGTTCTCTCTGATTAAGCAGGGAATTGCGCTTTCACTTAGAAGGTTTAGTAAAGATAATCTGCCAATTGCTTCTGTAGGAATGAACTCAATCACCAATCACTATATCACCTTTTTGAATATGATCACATATGAAGTGATGTCTGAGTTCTATGTGCTTGGTTCTAGAATGTTGGACTGGATTCTTAAATAAGTTGATGGTGCTTATATTGTCACATTTAATTGGTACTGTTTCTAATTTTAGACCATAGTCTGCCAATTATTGCTTGATCGACAAAACTTGTGCAACACAGCTTCCAGCAGTAATATATTCTGCTTCTACAGTAGAAAGAGCAATAGATGTCTGTTTTTTGCTGAACATGATAAAGGGAACTACCTAGAAACTGTCAAGTTCCAGACGTGCTTTTTCTATCTATTCTGCTTCTTACAAAATCAGAATCACTATACCCAACAAGATCAAATGTATCACCTTTAGAATACCACAGACCCAAATTAGTACCACAGACCCAAATTAGAAGTTCCACAAAGATATCTTAGAATTCTTCTTACAACAATTAAATGAGATTCTTTGGGACATGATTGAAATCTAGCACACAAACAAACACTAAAATGAATGTCAGGTCTACTTGCAGTTAAATATAGTAAAGAACTAATCATACTTCTAAACAATTTAATATCGACATCCTTTCCTTTTTCATCTTTTTCTAATTTTGAGGATGGACTCGTTGGTGTACTACATAGCTTGACATTCTCCATTTTGAACCGTTTCAACAATTCTCGAGTACACTTGCCTTGGTTTATGAAAATTCCATTATCACATTGTTTGATTTGAAGTCCAAGGAAGAAATTTAATTCTCCCATCATGCTCATTTACTCTCTCCCATCATGGCTTCATTTCAAAACTCACCCGTACATATCTTAGAAAAACTCCTTACGAAGAATGGTCATTAGTAGAACAAAGGATTATTGTTTCATCAACATAGATTTGCACAAAACATAGAATATCAGTGCTTTATTTTTTGAATAAATGAGTTGTAGTATCAACCTTTCCTCTAAAAGAAAAACCAATTTCTAATAAAAACTTACTTAATCTTTCATACAAAGCTTCTAGGAGCTGTTTCAAACCATAAAGGCTTTAGTAAGTTGTTAAACATTGATTTGGTTTATAGTAGACTTCAAAATCGGGGTGGTGTTCTAACATACCACTTCTTTATTTAGAAAACCAATTTAGAAAAGCACTTTTTCACATCCATTTTGATTATTAAAATTAAAGTTTTAAAGAATGCAAAAATGCACAAAGCATTCTAATTTGGCCTCAAGATCTAGCAACGAAGCAAAGGGTCTCAATCAAAATCAATGCCTTCCTCTATGGTTGACCATTGAGCCACTAACATTTGCTTTGTTTCTCACCAAACATTTTAACTTGTTCATTCAGCTTATTTCTAAACACCCATTTCTGTTCTAGTAACAAGAATGGTTTCTAGGTCTAGAAAAACAGTGTTTCAAACTTGGTTTATCTTAAAATGTTATTTTAGTTCTCTTGCAGTAGTAAGGAATCCAAACCTTTATCAGTTTTGAGCATCCTTAAGTTTTTAGGTTCTAATTTGAGAAATGAAAAGACAACATTACCAAAATATCTATTAATTGAGCTCTATCAATCATCCTTTCTGAAGGATCTATCCATGATGTTCCCTCCTTGAGGATGATACCTGTGGAATCGCCATTCTTTTCTATGAGAATTTTCATTTTCTGTTTTTGACATTTGACTTTCAGTTGCGTTCTGATCTTCATGTTCATCTTTCTAGTTCAACCTTAAAATTATCAATGTTCTGCTCATTTTTCTAGCTGTTCTAATTATTCTGATTGTTCATATTGCTTTTTTTGATTAAAATCTTTACAATATCGATTCATGTTCTAAAATTTCTAGAAGTAGAGTCAGATTCATCAGACACAAACTATGAATAGATGCTTCTACCAACTAGAATTTTTCTTATTAAAACGCCTATATGCTCATATTATTTAGTAAAAATATCTTAGAAAAATTCCTTCATTAAGATTTAGCATCAAATTAGGCATCGGTGTGATTTTTCTTGTTTATCTAGATAAACAGTTTACATCCAAAATGTTAAAATAAAAACCAATTATTTGGCTTTCTACCTTGTATAGCTTTCATATGGAGTCTGTTTCAGTTTAGATACTTACCATAACCCATATTTAGAACATTAACAGGCAGTGTTAACGGCCTTCTTGCTAGAAAACCTTTGATAACTTAGAATTCACTCAGCATGGTTCTGGCCATTTCCTGACGTGTTCTTATTCTTTGCCGTTCCCACTATTCCATTTTGCTTGAGGTGTTTCTAGGTGCTAAAGAAAGTTATGGAAGATTCCTTGACTCTTTGCAAAATGCATCGAATTTCTGATTTTCCAAATTCTCCCTCCTATGGATCACTTTTCCTAATCGTAGAGGTTGTATCTTTCTCAGTTGTATTCCTCTGCCAAAGATGAACAAACATGTCATAGGGACTCATCTTCATTTTTAAGGAAGGACTGTGTCCAGGTGAATTTAGAGTAATCAGTCTACAATAATTAAAATGCATTAGAATTTTCCTCCAAGACTATAAGAGTTAAACAGGTTCCAAAGTAAGATCAAGGTGTAGCAATTCAAAGGTTAGAGTAGAAACTATGCCCTTAGAATTTGAAGAGTGTTCTGGTTTGTGTTGCCCAATGACAAGCCTCACAAATGTGATCTTTCTTTCCAAAATTTAGCTTTGGGCAAACCACCGAACCAAATTCTTTCTTAGGACAAGTTTAGAAATAAGGTTGCATGCTTGCATTGTCCAAGTTCTTTCTATGCCATAACCAACGAAGAAATTGTCAACAGAAGTAAGCATATGTATAGTTATGCAAATCAGAAAGGTCTTAACTAGGTATATGTTCGCGCAACCATTTCTCCAACAAATAAAGTTTGTTATTCATTGCATGTTTATAAAGTAAGGTTACAAAATCACTCTTCTATTTTTTATCAACAAATCTGACTCACACGTAACAAGTTATAATGTAATCCTTCTACTAAACTATACATCTTTCTATTAAAGGATAGAAACCTACCACACAATACAACGAATTTAACCATTTTGTTTGTCGTCCAAAGCTCGTGTGTACCTCCCTTTCTTTTCTAATCTGGTGAATTTTTTTTCTATCACAATCGATATGCCCTAGAGCAAGCACTGCTTCTATGTACTACATTTATGTTTTTCAGCTCACACCTTTTAGGCACAGCTGAAAAAGATCATTGTAGATTTAGTACCCACTCACATTGGGGTCCTAGAAGATTTATGGTTAATAGGTGTATTCAACTTAGTATGATTTTCTTTCTATTTGATGTCAAATTTCTGATGTTCTAAGTCACAAACTGTATAAGATTAGCATTTTCTTATTAGAAACATGATGCTGTTTTGAAATCCTTTCCATTCATAGCTAACCACTTCGTCTTGTTCTTTAGAAAATGATTCTGAAATTGACTTTAGAATTCTTTAATTCTCAATTTTTCAAGAGATTCATTTTTAGGAATTCAGATTCTGTACATTTTTCTTCAAGAGTGTTCAGATTTTTAGAAAAATTTATCATCTGACAATCTTTAAAGATCTTTGATCTCTATGGATAATATGTCGTTTTGCCATTTAACTCTTGATTAAAAAAGCATTCTTCAAATGATTACATTCAGTTTCTTAATTTTCTTTTGAAATCCTTCTTAGAACTTTATGCTTTTTAACAAAAGCTTTTCAAATCGTAGTGCAGAGTTATTATAAGTATCTAAAAGTATTCATTGTTCGTTATTATAAGTATCTAAAAGATCATTTTCAGATTCAGGTTTAGAAATACTTACATTGCTTTCTTCACGCTTTTGGACCGTTGCATCTGTTTCATTACTATTAGCTTTCTGTATTGAAGTCAGAATGCTAATTTTCTTGGAGTCAAAATCAATAGTGGCCATTAGACAGATATTTGTAGTTTCTTTTTGGTCACTTTGAATTTCAGAATTAGAAACATCTGAATCACTCCAAGCAACTACGAATGCCTGCTTCAACTTTACTTTCTTTGACTTCTTTTTCAACTTAGGACAGTTAGGCTTGATATGGCCAGGCTTGTTGCAGTCATAACAAACCACTTCAAAAGGTTCTTTCTTTGGCAAGTTGCTACTTTTAAGTGAAAAGTTCTTTTTGATAAACTTTTTCTATGGCCTACCACTATTTTTATAAAACTTTTTGAATCTTTTAGCAACAAGTGCTTAATCATCACTGTCAAGATCAGAAGAACTTTCTTCACTAGAAACTACTTTCAAAGCCAGTCTTTTCTTTTTCTTATCTTTTACAGTCAAAGAAGATTTCGTCTCTCCTAAAATAAGAGCTCCTATCAAGTAATCATAAGTAACGAGAGTCTCTTTGTAATTCATAATAGTTCCTATAGAATCCCATTTTTTAGGTAGAATTTTTTTAGGTAGAATTCTTAAAGATTTTTTCTTAACAAAGCTCATCTTCTTGAAATTTCCTTGTTCGATAGTTTCTCGAAAGGATAAACTATTTTGGTGAATCTAGATTTAAAATTTAGCTATAGTCTCTCCTTCTTCCATAATTAAACATGTTCATATTCTCTCCAATAGGATATTAATTCTGGATTACTTTATTCTTCGATCAGTACCTTATAAGGTAACTTTAAGTTTTTCCTAGTACTTTCTGTTGCAATACTTACATCAGACCTTTGTTGTATTTCTAATTGGATCCTGAATGCACAGTGAAGGAATATTAATAGCTTTTGCGTTTATAGGAATATCATTCCCAATCAGCATTAGTATATGTCTTCTTCTATTTTTCTAAACTCTCTCATTTTCTATCAGTTTTTAATGAATATGAGGGACAGTAATTGACTTCCTCTAAGCAGTGTCTTGTCCAACTGATTTATGATATTTTTCATTAAATGATTTTTCCAGTAAAGTAATTTATAACCATTGACAGGTGTCTAGAAACAGATTGACCTTCCTACAGATGTAAGAGGAGTGGGGCTGCCCAATGGATTTTTTCTCATCAAGCTGTTAAGTTCAGTAGTCGAAGAAGCCAGATGCTCCCTGTCCAGGATGTGGGTCTCCGTATATCATATGGCAGCAACCCAAGAGGGGAGATGAAAATTGGATTTTCGCTAAAAATTAAAAATTTAACTTTCAAAAACAAAATCAAAATTCTATTGCAGTGGAAATTAGAATGCGTTTGTGAGAGTAAGTTATCAAAGATTAGAACTTCCCTCACAAAGGCTTAATCAAAAATGAAAACTTTTGTAAATATAGCTATGTGATAGTAACTGCTTCACAATATTCTTAATCAAGTTCAAAAACACTTTATGAAGGAGTATTATCGTTTTTGAATATCTCATTAAAGTTATCAATTTCAAAAACACTTTATGAAGGAAAGTTATTACGTTTTGAACTATCTCATAAAGTTTAGACAAATATTAAAGAATCTGTGAAAGACAGTTACTGAATTTCAAAACTGCTTCACAAAGCTTTAAGTAAATTTAGAAAACTGATTAAAACCCAAATTGTGAAATATAATGAATATAGAAGAACAGGTTAGAAATTGGTATAATCACAATGCAGAAGTTCAAAGTTCTAATGTTCAATAATGATAAAGCTTACTTGAGGTTAGAACAATAAAACCATTAACAACTTTCATTTCTAAAAGATTAACATAAGTGTAAGTAAAAAGAAATCAAGTAGAACTTCAGAAAATAAAAAGATTAACACAACGATTTCTAGTGGTTCGGTACTAACTCGCCTAGATCCACTCTTCAAGACTCATCTTGAGATTCTCCACTATGTTATCTCTTTTCAAGGGTAAGAGACAAACCAACAGTATAAGGCAATAGATCAACATCTAGATCTACCTTTATCCCACTAGATTTTCGAAAGGTTCTAGTCAACCTCAACCCTTTCTGTTTTTGCAGAATAAAAACTCAAATCAAGACATTAGAGTTCCACACAAGAGACGGTCGCTTGATAACCTATTTCACAATAGCTTTTCACTTAAGCTATTACACAAACGCTTTTCAAATAAAAATATGTCTACAACAGATTACAAAATCTATATAGACAGAGAGAAATACATATATAAGCACAGGAAAAACAGAAATCAAGATTAGAAAATCGTTTTAAAGAGCAGAACTGTTTTTCAAAAGAAGTTGTTATAAAATTTTCCTTTCCCTTAAAAAATAATTCGTGAGGCAATAAGATGAAAAGAAATAAGGGGGTCAAGAGTAAGTTTTGAAAGATAAAAAATTTGATCAATGGATTTTTATTCTTAAAACAAAAACTCACGTCTTCATAAGGAAAAGACGCCTTTTTATAGAGGGATGAATATCCCGTTTTAGAAAGTATAATCTTTAGCTTTTAAATAAGAATTTTGACTTTCCAAAAGTAGAAGATACGGAGATCTTATTACCAAAAATATTTTGAGTCAAAATCTTTTCTTTTAATGTAAGCGAATAAAAGCAAGATTTTGGATTTTCTTTAAAAATAGTTTCCGAAAAAAAAATATAAAAATCTTTTTAAAAAATTTTTTATTGCCAAAAATAATTAAGACAAAATCTCTTTCATTTAGGTAAGTGAATTAAAGGACAAGATTTTTGACTTTCAAGGAAACTTTCGAAAGTTATTTTTGAGAAAGAGAGAGAAGAAATACTTTTATGCTTATAAATGAATATTCTCTCTATCCTACAACAAATCCTAAAATACTAACTACTAAGATCTTCATGATCTTCAATTAATCTTGGATTTGTAGGAATTTGTCTTGTTTATTATTTTTCATATTTAAAAATAAATAAATCTGAATAAAATAATATTAACACAGATAAAAAATATTAAATTTATTTGTTTTGTTTAATCATCAAAATTTCAAGATAAAATTAACCCTTGAGCCAACATCTTGTACACATAAATTTAAAATATGGCATGCACATCTAATTTGAAAAAATTTTCTACCAATATTTGGTTCACAAATTGATTTAAGTTCAATAATTCATTTATTATTGGTAGAAGCATTATCAAATGAAATTGAAAAAATTATTTTAGTCAATTTGCATTCATCTAAAATTTAAACATTTATTCTATAAATATTATTTGTAGTATGTTTATCATCAAAAGCATGAAATACAATAATTCTTTTTCGAATTTTCCAATCATCATCAATCCAATGACATGTAATACCTATATAAGAATGCATTTGCGAATGATCACTCCAAATATCACAACAAATTGAAACACGAATTTTCATTTCAGAAAATAAAAGTTCGAACTCTTTTTTTTTTCTTTTTTATATAAAGAAATAATAGTTCGTTTTACAGTATTTCTTGGCACTCTTTTAGCAGAAAGATATAAAGCTTTTTGACAATATTGATTAAAACCTACTTTTTCACCAATGACAATATTGGATTAAAACCTACCTTTTTCACACAAAAAACTAAAAGATAAATGCTCCATAGAAACATTAAGCTTAGCTAATTCTTCTTTTTGTTATTTTTCAGAATATTGAACTAAAGAAATGTTAGAAGATGTGTACTGGAAATTTGTGTTTGAGACCGATCAACTCCTATTTTTATTAGATGTTTTGCCTCCAAATGCTTCCAAAATGATCCATAACCACGCGCTTGTTTGAATTTATAAGATTTTCCACAATAATTGCAAATTACATCGAACATTTTGTTGCCTTTGAATTTTTTCGTGATATGAATGGCGAATATGTCAGAATTTTGTTTGGCTCTTCGAAAAACTTGTGAACCTTGCTCTTACTCTTCCTCTTCCTCTTGTTGTAAATGCTCATAAAAAAAATTCAGATTCTTGAGTTGGAATTTCCAAATTTTCATTTGGATATCCCTCAAGATTATATTGGTCGGGAGTGAAATCAAAGATGTCGTTTGTTGGGACAGATGAATATTGTGTTTCTCCAATCTTTCCCTTGCCCTTAGCGAAACTTGAGTTTCCTTTACTTGCCATTATAGAAAAATAATATGTAATTTGGAAAATTAAAAAAGTAATATGTTAATTTGGAAATATTTTAATAAAATAAATTAGAGAGAATATTAGAGATTGAAATTTGAAGAATATTAAATTTCGCAAGTAATTTGGACAAATAATTGGAGATTGGACTTTGAATAATTGGAGATTGGACTTTGAAGAAATTATCTTGCAATATTTTGGACAATAATTTATGAATGAAAATTAGAGAGATTGTAGAGTAGAGAAGAACAATATAAAGTAGAGAGAGTAGACATAATTTTGTGTGAGGGCATTGTAAATGGAATGAGGTATTTATAATAAATCCAAAAAATTATTTACCCTTGAAACTAGCCGTTATGTAGCCGTTTATAGTTGTTAGCCGTTATGTAGCCGTTTATGGTTGTTAGAAAGGGTAATTTGGGGATTTCACAAAAAATTTTGAAAAAAAAATAAAAAAGCTACTGGAATCGCCGGTTCTAGCCGTTTCAAACAGAATTCAAATATTCTTGAAATCGCCAGTTCTAACCATTGGTTCGAACTGGCTAGAAAAATTGGCGATTCCAGATCGAACTGTAGGCCACCGGTTCGGTTCTAAACCACCGGTTCCAGTTCTGGGAACCGTAATTTGGCCACTCCTATATTGTAGGATAGAGAGAATATTCTTTTATAAGCACAAAAATATTTTTTTTCTCTTAAAATAATTTTCGGAAATTACTTAAAAAGTAAAAGTCAAATCTTGCTTTTTTAATTTCACTTACCTAAATGAAAAAGATTTTGGCTTAATTATTTTTGGCATCAAATAATCAAGTGTTTGTAAAAGATTCACATATCTTTTATTTTCAGAAATTACCTTAAAAAGAAAAGTCAAATCTTGTTTTTAATTCTACTTACCTAAAATGAAAAAGATGTTGGCTTAAATATTTTTAGCAACAAATAAATGAGTATATAAATAATTTATGTATATCTTTTACTTTTGGAATGTCAAAGATATTCTTTAAAGCTAAAAATCAACGTCTTCTAAAAACGTGATCTTCACCTCTCTTATAAAAGACGTTTTTTTTTTCTTTTGAAAACATTAAGGTTTGCAAGAGTAAGAGCCCATTGAATAAAAGTTTTAAATCTCTCAAAGCTCTCTCTTCACACCCCCTTATTGCTTTTCGTTTATTTGCTTCAAGAAATATTTTTAAGAGAAAAGAAAATTTAATAACAACATTTTCTGAAAAACAGTTCTGAACTTTAATTCTGCTTTCTAAATCTGTTTTCTGTTCTTCCTGTGCTTCCTGTGCTAATAATTGCATTTCTCTCTATCTATATAGTTTTTGTAATCTGTTGTAAACTAGAGGTTTTTAAATGAAAACTTTTATGTAATAGCTTAGGTGAAAAGCTATGATGTAATAGGTTATCAAGCAACATTCTTCTTGTGTGAGTTTCTGTTCTCTGCAAAAATAGAAAGGGTTGAGGTTGACTACAACCTTTGGAAAAATCTAGTGGGACAAAGGTTAGATCTAGGTGTTGATCTATTTCCTTGTAATATTGGTTTGTCTCTTACCCTTGAAAAGAGATAACATAGTAGAGGATCTCAAGATGAGTTTTTGGGAGTAGATGTAAGCGAGTTAATACCGAACCACTATAAATCTCTATATTTATCTTCTTTTATTTTTTAAAGTCCTGCTTAATTATATTCTGTTTACACAACTGTTAATCTTTTTAGAAATGCAAAGTTGTTAATGAATTTCTGTTTATAAACGTAAATAAGTTTTATCCCTGTAGAACGTTAGAACTCTGGATTTCTGTATTGTCTCTGGATTTCTGTATTGTAATTATACCAAGTTCCTAATTTTGTTCCTTTATATTCAGTATTAAATTAACAATTTAAATTTTAGAAATGCAAAGTTGTTAATGAATTTCTGTTTATAAACGTAAATAAGTTTTATCCCTGTAGAACGTTAGAACTCTGGATTTCTGTATTGTAATTATACCAAGTTCTAATTTGTCCTTTTATATTCAGTATAAATTACAATTTAAATTATAATCAGTTTTCTAATTTTGCTTATAGCTTTGTGAGGCAATTCTAAATGCAATAACTGATTCTTCATAGAGTCTTTCTAAATTTGCTTAAGATTTGTGAAGTAGTTCTAAATACAATAACTATTCTTCACAGAGTCTTTCTAAAATTGCTTAAGTTTGTGAAACAGTTTTAAATGTAATAATTGTTCTTCATAGAGTCTTTCTAAATTTGTAACAAGCTTTGTGAGGTAGTTCTAAACTTGATAATTAACTCTCACAAACGCTTTCTAATTCAGCTGCAATAGAATTATGATATTTTGCGTTGAAATCCAAATTTTTAGAAAATTCAATTCACCCCCTTTTAAGTTGTGCCATACATAAATAGGACTCACAAATATCTTGGCTCTCTCAAGTTTTTTCTTTTCTTAGAAATTACCAAGTGAGACAGGGTATATTCATTAGTCAGAGGAAATATCATTTAGAGCTCCTAGCAAACACAGGTTTTCTTGGGTTGTGCCATACATAAATAGGACTCACAAATATCTTGGCTCTCTCAAGTTTTTTCTTGGCTTAGAAATTACCAAGTGAGACAGGGTATATTCATTAGTCAGAGGAAATATGCTTTAGAGCTCCTAGCAAACACAGGTTTTCTAGCTTCTAAACCGTGTTCCACACCTATGGACTCTAATGCTAAATTCAGCTCTACTACTGAGGAACCCCTACCCGATATTTCTATATATAGGAGAATTATTGGGAAGTTGCTTTATCTCACTGCAACAAGGCCTGACTTAACAATTATGTTTTTATTTTATATTTTTTAGATCTTGAGGACGATGATACCAATACAATGGAATTTGTAGTAGGAGATGATTATGACGATATTAATGATGAAAATTGGTTGTAACGTCCATAAATTCTGATATTTGCATGTTGATGAGTTTGATGATTTGCATATTTGGATATTTTGGTATTGATGATATTATGATGATTATTGATATTTGAATTTTTGGTTTTATATTTGGATACTGATGATGAGATGAATTTTTTTTTCTTATATTTTTGTATTCAAAGATCTAATGATGCTTATTAGAAAATTTCATATTATTATTGGTAGTTGATGGTGAATAGGTTGAAAAATAAGTTTGCATTCTTTTTTAATTTTTTTAATGTAAATTTTTTGGCTATAAAATTAGCAGATTATTTTTAAAAAAAAAAAAATAGCCTAGTTGAATCGATTTGACCCGATTCAACTATGATGCCGTCATTATGCCAATTCAATATCCGATCCGATTTTAAAAACATTAAATTTAGTTCACGTAATCATTAGGCAAGAAAAATTGCTCGTCAAATTGGCATGATTTATGACTGTAAGGGAGATACAATTTTTATATACAATACACTAAAATTTTTAATTTAGTTTAAATGAAATCATAATGTATTTGTATATTAAAATATATTCTAATATAATAAGAAAAAGTTAAATGAAAGCTTTGTGTCAACAACTGCTGTGTCTCTAGTATGGTATCCTAATGCCTCTCTTCACTCGACTCCCATTTCTACCTCTTTTGCTGTGGTCTTGAGGGATGACGGAGAGTTTATTACTGCCATTTCTGGCTTAATAGATGATCACTTACAATCAGCATTGTCTCTTAGACATGCGCTTAGCTGGCTTTATAAAAGACGGTTTACCATGGCTATTTTGGAGTTTGAATCTCTTCAAGTGTTTAATGCTATTAATCATAATTTGATAGACTTGAGCGAGTTGGATTCCATTTTGGAGGATTCTAAGTTGTTATTTACAAAATTGATATTAACTATTTTTAAGTAAATATAATGTTTATTTTAATTTATTAATTAAATAACAATCAATTTAATTATTAATTATTAATTCTTGAAATTTATATTTTATATTATAAATTTTATAATTTAAAAAAAAAGGAAAGCTGAACTAATAAAATTGACAGTTTTAATAAGTGTCAATTATTATTTTTGATAGATTTAGAAAATCCATCTACAGCGTCCATATAGAAATATGAGAGATATAGATGAAAAATAGAAAAAAAAGAGAGGTATTAGGCTTAAAACCCTCCGATGTTTAAGTCAGTGAGAGCATAATAAATAATTGTAATTGAATGAGACATTGTATTGTCTATTGCATAGATATTGAATCGATATTTCGTACTTTATATAAAGGTAGAAAGATCTTGATCAGAGTTATAGCTTGAATCCTTGTTAGATACCTATTTCATGAAAAAATAGAAATAAGATCTTCTAATTCTATCCGATCCAAATAATAATATAATTAAGTCTTATATATAAATTACGATTAAATTCTTAATAAATATTTATATTCTATCAATTTTAACACTGCTTTGCTAAATCTCAATATTAATAATATTCAATTCCTTCAAATTTTAATATTAATAATATTAATATAAATGATCCGCTATCCAACAATATAAATTAATAAAATTGAGTCGAAATATAAAATATTATTTTAAAAGCTGTTGGTCATACATATACGAAAGCAATGTAGACCAATTGTTTATGTTTTTACATTTTTCTTCTTTTAACAAAAAAAATTATATTTTTTTTGGAAAATAAGTTGCAAATTACATGATTTTGATAAACAAATTTTATTTTTATTTGAGATAAGTCCGATTTAAGCTTAGCTTATTTTAGCAGCGGTCCTTTCAAATTCATTTATTTATATAATATATAAATATAAATAAATAGGTCCAACTAATTATAGCAAAAACTAACAAAACCATATCTTCTGTTTTGAGCAAGGAAACGAAAGGGATACGAAAACGATAAGACATTCTATTAAAAAAAACGATTATTTTTTGTGGGTCGATTACTTTCAGTTTCTCTGTTTATGATCTGTTCTACAGCTCTTTATGATCTGTTACAGAGCAAGAACGATCGTAATTTCAACAGCAGAAACTCATTTTTCAATCAATCCGACCAACAAAAATCCATCGCACTTGTATCACATTAACGAAATTTCCATACCAAAGCTAGAAATTTCAATTGCGCAATCCAAAACACCCTTAATCTTTGTTAAAAAAGTTTCATCACGATCAGCCATGGCAACAGAGCAGTTTTCTTCTTCTTCATCAGCATCGTCATCTTTGATTCTAACTTCCGGTGCCAGCGGCCGTATTAATGCGTTGTTCTCGGTTCGAGCATTAAAAAGTCTACTAATGTTAATAAACGCCGTCGTCTTGTTATTGCTTCTGCCATTCCGCGGCAGAAGACGGACGGTGCCGATGAGTTCCTCCGCAGAGAAGCCGAAAGATTTACAGGAGTGTGGGACCCCACGGAAGGGCTCCACCATGGTGCGGGTCCCGGCGAGAATTGTTCCGTGGAAGAGTAGTGCATCATCAGGCGGTGGCAGTGTCGCTGTGGCGGTGGATCAGGAGGTGGCAGGAAGGAGGGCCCTCGCAATCCGGAGGGTGTTACAAGACGATGACGTCAATTCGGTTAGAGAATTTTCGCTGTTTGTTACTTCCAGAGGGGATACTATTTTTACCCAGTCGTGGACACCTGCTTCTGTCAAAATCAGGTAATTGGATTTTCTTTTTCTTTTTTTACCGCTGATATTTTGTGGTTTATTTTTATTTTTATTTTTTTTTTTAGAAATATATTTTGTGGTTGATTTTGTGCAATCATTTGCTACCTCCGTCCGATTTCAAGTGTTGGATAAAGTAATTGTAGAATGATTAAGGAAATTATTAACCAATAATTGAATTATTATTAAAAATGATCAAATTACCATCTTTATTAAAAATGAAATTAGGTTGATTGGTTGGTAAGAGAGCTTAATTTTTATAAAGATGAGAATAGACGTTCGATTCAGAATCGCATTTGACTGAAAGGGCAAAAAATTTTCAGGAGAGAGAACACAAATTCAATTTAGAGAACCGTACGTAATTGAAAGAGTAAAAAATTTTTAAACTCTACTTCTAAACAGATTAAATCTTCTAGTTATAAAAAATAACGAAATAAGGCTTATGCATCTCTTGTTAATTTTGGCATGACATTTTGCACAAGGAATGAATGTTCAGATAGTTTTATTGTTTATGCTTCTTGTTCTTAATTTGAATATTACAATTCCTAGAGTCGTATTTTAAAATTCTAGCAGTTTGGCGTCACTTCATATGTTGATTGTTCTAATTAAGTAATGCGTTGGGTTTGGATCGTACAAGAAAGATCGAGACACTCACGTAACCAGTCCGTTGGCGACATTTGTTTGACATCTCTTTCACTTGGTCCCCTCCCTTATCTTATAGCGCGGAGGTTTCTGAAATACTCACGCGCATTGTTTGGACATACTCTACTATTGTATGTATCTACGTAACTGTCATTTTGTTCTTATCTGCCACACCTATTATTTGGCACGCAATTCTAAATTATTATCAATGGACAGTACTTCAAGTAAAATTCCATCGCCATGATTTTAGCTGGTTGGTTCATCTGGTTCATTACCAGGCGACAAGTTTATCCTTTGCAGAGAGGTCTAAATCATGCTGGCTGACTTCAATTGGGAACTTGATTTTAGCTCACGATGATTTTGAGCTTTGTGGGGGAACAAGAGTTGAAGAGTTCTATTATTTTTATCAATATAATGACCGCAGACTTCATGTATTATTTCTAGGACATTTGATTTTTTCGAAAATACTTAAAACATATATTAAACACAAAGAGAAACCACCTTAGTTATGGAATTTTCTGAATAATCCAGCTTTGTTTTTCTTATGTTCATTTCATTTATCCTTAAACATTGACAGAAAATTTTACAAATGCAAAATATTGTGTATTTGTTCTAATTGTCTGATGTAAAATAAGGAAGGGTTGTCTCAGGTTTCCCTCATTTGGTTTAATTGGTAGGGTTGCATGTTGTTCTATGGATGAACCATAAGAATTCTTTTGGTTTTGAAAAGTGTACAGAAAATTATTTGCTATGTAATCATTTTGGAAAGTATATTTTAATGTTTTGAAGGAGTAACATTAATTTGGTTTCTGTTAAAAGGCATGGATCGATAATTTAATCATGGACCTTCTTTTAAAGAGAGTCTGAATATTAAAAAAAAAAAGTGACATGAAATGACTATCTTAAGAAAAATACTTTCTCATAATTGTTTCCTTCTTAATTTCACAATAATTATCAATTGCTAGGAGTCCTTTTATATGATGTTCAATCACTTTCAATCGAGCATAATTCGAATAGGCATAATCTATCCCTCTAATTATAGTGGTTTTGTGTGCATAAATATTCATCTTTCTCTCTTCAAGTTCTGACTTTAGGAGGATATGTTGACTAGTGTTGCTATGATGCTAACATTATTACCCATTTTTGCAGGGGACTGGTTATTATTCTGCATGGCCTGAATGAACATAGGTTTGTGATTTTTGCCAAATGGCTGCGGAATAGTCAAGTTCAATTTATTTGTAGTCTGATTGTGTACTCATGGTTCCATTGCTTACGACAGTGGCAGATACAATGATTTTGCGAAGCAGCTGAATGCTCATGGGTTTAAGGTTTATGGAATGGATTGGATTGGTAAGATTGAAACTATTTTGAAAATGGTTGTTATGAGGTTATTTTTCATAGTAAGCAAACTAATGTATATGCGTTTCATCAAAAATACTACCTGGACCTTGTCAATTATTATTCAGCCTTTGCGTTTATTTAACAAGTATTACTTCCATAACAAGGATTGACAGTGAAATCTAGACTGTATTGCATTTATATTACTTTCTTGACAGACCTATAAATGTCCTTTACCTGTTTGATGGACAATTTCTACCAGATATAATAAAACTAGGCTGCTGTTATGCCCAAATGCTAGAAGCATATCTGTGATATGGTTAGCTGGGATTACGAATGTCCCCTCATTGCTGGGCATATTTCCAGTCAAAATAATTAGAGAATTTTTGAATGTTAGGAACAAGTCATCCCTTCTGTATTTGTCCTCATGCAATAGCCATATTCTTGACTACATGACAAACTCCTCACTGGCTACAAGATTCTATTTCATTTCATTGTACAGGAGTCTAGTTTAGAGAGAAAAGGAGAAAATGACAAACAAGAAAAAAGGAGTGGGCTGGAGGAAGAGAAAATTTGAATAATTTAATCCTAACTTTCCAAAATTTGTTTGCATGGGTAGAGGCTGATGTATGCGCACAATTTGAAATTGTTCTTTCTTAATTATCTGGAAACATAATTAAATTTAGATCTAAACCTTTTGACAATTCCATCTTGATATTGGGAATGACTCGGTTCATTAAACCGATGGTTCTAGGTTGGGGAATGGAACAGGGATCTGAATTGATCCTTTAGTTTTTGGTTTCTGTCCTGGTTCAGGATTAGGACCGGTTGTGGTCCCAGTAGAAAAATCAGCACAAGATTCAACAATTTTTGGAACACAATTTGACATACCCACCCTGAAATTTAAATATTGGGATGTGAGTTGCTTTACCTTTTTTTAAGTTGTTTTGGTGTAAAACTTGGGATTTCTTTCTCCTTTATTATTAATTAAAATCTTCAGTGACTGATTAATAAAAGGGAGAGATTTGATAACTAGGAGTAATTTTTAACATCAAGAAAATGAAATGAAAAGTAAAAAAGAAAATTGTTGGGGGTGAAAAAAAGAATAGCTTTGAAGAAACAAGTAATGAAAAACCATAAACTGTTTTCTATTTCTAGAAAATAAAAAACTAAAAAACAAGCAATTATAACATAAAGTCAAACTTTGATTTTGATGAATATTTTAGTTTTATTTCTCAAGCTTGATACATGATAAAACAGCAAGAAGTTCCTCCAACTTAGTAATTCTTAATATTGTTTAGAACAATGCTTTCCTGATAGAAAACAAAAATATGATAGCATAAGCATCATACTTGCTCCATGTAGTCACTTGTATTATTATGATTGTTCTTCTAGGCTTCTGAATTTTCATGCAAGAAACAAAAATGGGAATAAATGCACACAACATTGAGCAAATAACTGCATGCACTTGAATGTTTCTATTGCCTTGTTTTCAACTTGAACCTTCTCAGTTGCTAGAATAAAATCTAAGCTCTAAGAAGCATCAGAAAAAGAGAAGATGATGATGGCAATAACAATAATATTTTGTAGAAGTTAAATGTAATCATGCATTATTTCTCTTAGTGTTTAGTGATCTACAGATCACCATTCTTCAACGATGCAACTATTATTTGGATGTTGCAGGATTGGGATTTCAATTGGGGCGAAAAAGAAACTTGTGAAGCTTCTCTTCATATGTAAGCTTATTATTTGCATGTGTTGTGTCTAGCCTTCCTTATCTAAAATTGCAAAGGGAAGATGCATGATTTGAAAGGAAGAGGAGTCCCATCACTTATTTCCCATTGTATTAACACTAGAATCAGATCCACAAATTTTGTGAAATTTGCTGTATTTTGTTTGAGCTAATTGATTGATCCTCCATTTGGTAATTTAAGTTTCACTTCCCCTTCCCTGGTCCCTCTCTTTCTCCCTCTATCCCTCTCTCTCTCTCTTTGTGAACTAATTCTAAAATGCAAAAGTTGGCCTAAAGAATGAACCTTCTTTAGGTGCACCTTGACATACACCTTCAGTTTAGAGACACCTAGTTTTTCTTGTATCAGTGAAGTTACATTCTTGCAACTGATTAAGGTGTGAACCTTTTCTGCTGAACTTGAGAATATCTAACAGGACACTGTTTTAATTTATATTCGTTCAGTTTCTTTATGTTTACATAATGCATTCTATTTATTTTTCCCCAAGTCCCAAATTAAATGAGATTTTTTTTTACTTACACATTCCCCTCTCCCTCTCTCTCTCTGCTTTAACATCACTGATCTTTTCTATGGAAGTTATTTTACATTGGGATACACAACTGTGCAGCTATACTAGAGGCGGTATTTGCATGCACTACTAATTTAGAATCTTCCAATTGTGCAGTTCAAATTTCTGGTTATCTGATGTACTTACTCATGTTGTTCCTCTGTCGTACTAGGACATGGTGGGAGTGATGGGCTACACGCATATGTTCATTCTATTGATTATGCTGTCAATGATTTGGTATGTTTTTGGCTTTCATTACAAGATTGTTATAATTGATGATATTTGCTTCATATTTGTTCAATGAAAATGCATTCATATTTTTTTTCAACTGTGGATAGAAATCATTCCTTGATAAAGTTTTAGGAGATAATCCTGGGCTTCCATGTTTTTGCTTTGGTCACTCCACAGGGGCAGCCATTGTTCTTAAGGTAATGTTCGCATGTAATTATGCATTTTTCTATCCAGTACTTCATATTGCTATTGATCGTCTCACAAATGTGCAAATACATGCATCTATTCTCTCATAATATTAGAATCTAGTAGTAATTTTCATTTCTATTATATAAACAACTGCAGGCAGCAATGGATCCAAAAGTGGAAGCCCGTATAGCCGGTGTAGTGCTGACTTCCCCTGCAGTTGGAGTTCAGCCGTCCCATCCTATTTTTGTGGTATGAATATCTCTTGCTTTGTGAATTCTAACATATCTTGTTTCCAACTGCACAAGATTATAGAGTATGTGGGATGAATTTTTCCCATGGCTAAATGAATTTTTTCTTTTCTTTTCGCACAACGCAAGTCTTGATTAATGTTACAAGAACTTCCAGTATAATTGTTAATTCTTTAAGATGGAGACTAAGGGTAAGGGCATTTAATTAGATGGGGTATTCCCACTTAAGATTTTCACAATCAAATTTATCATCCAAAATGATAAAATAAAAAAAGTAGATGTGATTTAAAAAAATGCAAAATTCCTATATTGTTCCTTTTTAAAGTAACAAATCTTATTTTTTATAATTACTATATGATTTAACTCTGCATGATCAATCTGTCTTACCAATCAAACTAACGTTATAGGAAACCAATGATCTATTAATTTTTATAGTAATTATTTCCTTATTTTGTTAATGGCAGGTACTAGCCCCAATCTTCTCAGTTCTGTTGCCAAGGTTCCAACTTGGTGCTGCAAATAAGAAGGGGATGCCAGTTTCTCGGGATCCGGAGGCACTAGTAGCTAAGTATTCTGACCCACTAGTATACACTGGATCCATTAGGATAAGGACTGGGTATGAAATTCTCAGAATTTCAACTTACTTGCAGCAGAATCTCAGTAGATTATCAGTTCCCTTTCTAGTTCTCCATGGTACTTCTGACACTGTAACTGACCCAGAAGCTTCACAAAAACTGTATGAAGAAGCTTCCTCAACTGATAAATCCATCAAATTGTTACAAGGATTCTTACATGATCTCCTATTTGAACCAGAACGACAAGATATTATCGATGACATAATTGAGTGGTTAAGTTGTAGGGTACAATAAGGTTCAATAGTGCAACTACGTACAGTAATTATTGGATATTTTAACCCTCTTTATATACCTTCTAAGATCCCGATGAACAACATTTCCTGATTTCACTACCCTCTTTTATATATGCATTTGCTGCAGTAAGTTTTCCAATTAAGTAGGTCTGATGTTGTACTGCTGAATAAGATTCAGCATTTTTATGTTGAACCCGAAACTGTGTTGCTCTTTGGTTGATTATGATGTTAATTTGAATACTAAGCTTTCATGCGAATTGATTTTTCTTTCTTTGGATAAACTAAACCGAGCTACCTAACGGTATAAATGCAGTTATTATCAATTTAAAATTATATTAAAATAAGTGTAGTTTTGTGGATGTTTCAAATTTAAGGCCCGATAATATCTGGGAATCCTTTTTTATTATTCACTTAAAGCAGAATTGAACGGGCTTGATCGATTTTATTTAAGAAATTAGTTTTCATTATTAGACTCGTTCATTGATTCTCGAAAAAAGGTCTCTTTGGTAATTGTTTTATTTTTAGAGTAGCCATCCTCTTTAGGGAAGGATAAGCTGATTCTTTTAAACTGGAGACTAGGTAAGGGAGCTAGGTAAGGTATTAAAAAGGTGTTAGGAACCCAAATCGTCTGGTTAAATCGGTCTCCTTGTTGTCTATTAATTCACAATGATTAATAATAGGATTAACTAATCGAGGTGTAAAACCTTTTTATGTGTTTTTGGAAATGACAATTATGTGTATCATCTTATACATAAAACAGTAAATCATCTAAATAGAATGGGGTAAAGAGAAAAGAGTACAAACATCCCCTAATTATGCATTTTACCCTTAATCCTCCAAAATTTTCAAATCCCCTTTAATTTATTACAAATAAGCAATTACAGGACCATTAAGGTCCTTTACACAGAACTTAAAATGATAAGCACAATAATCAATCATCCATAGAATACAACATCCATTCATAAGGTCACAAATACATACAATCATTCAATCAATGATAATATGGTGCCTGTTATATTCATAGGTTAGTAATTAATAGGTCAGCACACTAATAAGTATAAAACAAAGAATAAAAGTGCATGAAAGTAAAGGACAATAATTTAAATACAATAAATTAAAGGTTTTGATCAAGATTCAGGTTTAAAGCCTTGATGTTCATCATGAATGATGAACAAATACACTTGTCACTGCCCATTTCTTATTAGTGTGTGTTTATCCAATCCAGTTTAGGTCAAAATAGCGATACAGAACAATAAAATCTGGTGCTTGACCACTGGAATACCAATTCGGGATCGTTTTATTTATTTTTATTGTTCTAACCCTTGAAACGAAGTGACATGGGCCACATGAGAAGTGGCATGCGCCCCACGTAATGGCGCTCGAATCTTACCTAGATCAAGGAGTCCCAAAACCATAAACTGAGCGTTCTGACTGTAGAAGAACTAGACATAGGGGCGTGTGCCCCATGCCTAATGGCGTGCGCCACTTCTGACACAGTCAGAAGCCTTGGTTGTTTATGGATTTCTCTCCCAATCAAATGAAGAATGAGTGTTTTTCACACCAAAGCAAGGAGAAAAAGATGAAGGAGAGGTTCTAAAGCTCTTCGGAGTTACCTTTCTATAAGAAAATCCAAAAGTTTTGGGAAATCAACCAAAGAACTCCCAAAGCTTTGTTCTTGAACTAAAAATCCGAGATTGAAATTAAATGAATGTGTTTGTACGTTTTTCGATTAGCGATTAGGGAATTTTTGTTACATATCAATGAATAATCACTAAGAACTAAAGAAGAAATACAAGTTTTCCTTTGATTAGTAGTTTTAGTTTTGAAAATGATTGAGTTTCCTCTAGCTTATCCCAAAAACTCCCCTTAGCACTAGACCCAAGGCCTATTTATAGGCAAATGGGGGTGTTACCCTAATTTTAGGCCCTGGTGGCAAATGCCACTAGTGGGCCCCAAAATCGGCTCGGACTCATTTTTACTGAATCGCCCCGGGTGGCACGTAAAATAAGGTAGTACACTAAAAAGTGGGTCAAGCGGACCCGAAGTACTTCAAGGGCCTAGTTTCGCTACGGAACGTCCGGAAACCTTAAAATGTAAAATTGGTCAAATACATGCATTATCTCAGCCACAGACCATTGGTCCGAGAATTAGAGCGATTGCGATTCTCGATTCAATTTTACGTTAAAAAAGGTTATCATCATTGAGCCATTGTAGGGGAAAAAATTGAGCGTCTACAGTTTGCCCCCACTTTGATGATATTTTACTTATTGAGAAAGATGTCGTCAAAGTGTAAAGTAGACACGCAAGTAAGAAATACTTACCTGACATTAGTCGAATTGCCGTGTCTGGGTGAGACAGGGTGTCCTTGGACTGGTTTTGCATTCTTTGAAAGGCTTGGATGGACAAAGTGCGCCATTTTGACGACTTTGTTGATGTAGGTTGCCATTTTGGCGGTGTTCAGCGGGCGAATTGCATCATGGTGGTTGACTGCGCCACTTGGTGACTTTGTTGAAATGCATTGCTTTGGACGGGTGCGTTCTTTGAACGGCTTCGGTACGCCACCAGGGACGGCTTGGGTGCATCATTTGGGACGGCTTGGCGAAAATGCGGCACTTTGGGAGGTTGTCACTTTGGACATGTAAGGTGGAGGAATTACGCCATGCTGATCGTCAGCGGCTTCTACAGATGATTGTGCCATTTTGGCGACTTACATTTGCCACTTGGGATTGCTTGGGTGCGCCACTTGGGACGACTTGGGGTGCGCCACTTGGGATGGCTTAGTTGCGCCACTTGGGACGACTTGATCTGACATGCACCGCTTTGGGCGAACCTGCAAAACAATTTTGCTTGCATAAAATAGAGGCTTTTCAGCCCATTATGGTTAGACATAAAATTTCATGATTATGCCTGGAGAAGCATGCTTGTGCAAAAATGCGTGAGTTTGCATAAAAAGGAATGAGTTTGCATAAGAATATGTGAGTTTGTGTGAATTTATTGAAAACTTTGTTATGGCATGCAAAATGAGGAAAATTTTACCTGTTAGGGCAATTTCTTACTTGCGGCCAGCAGTGATGCCCCTGCTTGGGCGGCCAGCCATTAGTGGGTTGCTGGCTAAGCACAAGGGCTAGTTGCTGCAAGGCGTGCCTTTGGACTTTTTTTTGGGCCAAAGGACCAGAGTTGGGCCCAAAAGCCCTTTAAGTTTTTATAAATAGTTGAAAGTGACATTCATTTATCACTTTCTACCTAACCTCCCTTTTTGAAGAAAAAACTTCCTTTGAAGCTTTTTTATTCTCTCTCAGACGACCACTACTCATGGCTGCTGAGAATATTGCTGATTGGCTTCCCGAGGGTGCAGTGGTCGATCCCATAACTCAGTCAGTCTGTAATTGCATGAAGTTGCGGGAGTTCATACAGGATACGGGGAACTCCATCAACCTACGGTTAGATTTGCCCACTCATCTCTGCTGGGGCACGAATGAGGTAATTTTGAATCCCTCTTTTTGTATTTTTTGAATTAAGAACACTAAAAACATGTGAATAATAGTTTAGAAATGAAAAACTTGGTAGAATTTTACCTTTCGGGCGATTGATGGTCTGACTGCGCCGCTATGGCGTGTGACACAAGGGGCAGTGGTGTGCACCACATCAGGTGCTGTTTGGCTATGCTATTAGATAGTAGCATGCTCCATAGAGATAGTGGCGCGTGCCACTTGAGTAGTGGCTTGCGCTACAACTACTGTAATCTGCTTGTTTTTCATTACTTTTCTTCGATTACCTGCAGCATTAGCATGCAAACTTGTGCTTTGCACTTATTCATTAGTATACTTACAATGGTTTGTTTTGCAGAAGAGCGTAAAGCACGAGAAATCAGGCGGGAATGCCTATGCGGCCGGCGAGTGGTTCGACCGGTTGCCTATTTTGGTCCAGGATCGCGTTCGGAAAGCTAGTTTCAGGCGCTTTGCACACTACCATGGGTGCAGGGGCAGACTCTGCCTTCTAGCATTATGGCGCTTATGGAGCGGTGGATGGATACCACTCACACTTTCCATCATGCAAACTTGTGCTTTGCACTTATTCATTAGTATACTTACAATGGTTTGTTTTGCAGAAGAGCGTAAAGCACGAGAAATCAGGCGGGAATGCCTATGCGGCCGGCGAGTGGTTCGACCGGTTGCCTATTTTGGTCCAGGATCGCGTTCGGAAAGCTAGTTTCAGGCGCTTTGCACACTACCATGGGTGCAGGGGCAGACTCTGCCTTCTAGCATTATGGCGCTTATGGAGCGGTGGATGGATACCACTCACACTTTCCATCTACCGTTCTGAGAGATGACCATCGCACCATTGGACTTTGCCACTATCACCAGTCTTCCATTCGGGGGACGGTCTATCATGTTTAACAATCAGCTCCGGACCTTAGACCAGGTAGGTTTGCGAGCGAGCCTCCGAGTTGCTATTGGCATGAAGTCCACTATTTCTGATAAGAGAGTCCAATATGAGAGCATCATCCCACACTTCGAGAAGATGCCTCCAAAGCGGGTTGAGGAGATGGATGTGAATTTGGTGGCTCGAGCTGTTTTCGTCTCGCCCCCGAGCGACCCGAAAATGTCCCCCCCTTTTTATTTTTGATGGAAAAAGTGATTTTTATTTGAACAGTGGTGACAAAATACTTTTGGATACGATGCCGATAAATTGGTCTTTATAAGACATTTTGAGTCGCCACCCATTTTCACGGCAATGGGACCGTTTTCGATTTTAAAAGTGACTTCATTTAAAACCAATTTTATTTAAGGCCAAATTAAGGCCATGATTTATATTTTTACAGAACTTGGTCAGTCGCACCGAGTGCGATTCTCTGTGGGCCGGTAAGGGAATTTGGGTCTACTGTCGGGCACTCGTTGAAGCCGACGTCCTGGAAAAATGGGCCTTCTTTTTACCTAATCAATTTCTAATTTTTTATTTTGAAAGCCGAAATTTATATTTACAAACCCAACCTCGATAATCATTATGCAGTTCCTATATTGGATGATTATTTAACATCCCAACAAGCTTCAATTCATCTGCATTTAATCATTTATAACTCATTGTTCTCAATACCATTTCAACCCAAAGCAGTAGTTCAAAGTAGACAATAGATCCGCTTCTTGCACCTTATGGTTAATAGGCGGGCGCACAAATCCGAACCTGAAAAATACATTTACCAATTTGAATCCAATAAACCCTCTAAAAACTCGTTGAACATCGACATAATTTTTTATTTATACATTATATTTGATTAAACTGCAATCGCCCACAATTGGTTTGTCTCTTGACTTATTAAATGGTTGTTATTTATTTATTGTATGAAATTTAAGGTGAGTTTTTAACGACAAAATTGCTTGCTTGGACCCTAGACGTCGCGGTCACGCAGTGTTCTTTCTAGAATAGACAGTTGGTGACGGCATCAGTTTTGCGATCGGTCGCATGCTTGGTTCATATTTTGAACACTTCCCAGCATCCTTCATCGTTTATTTCATTTTATTCTCAGTATTAACTAATATTAAACAGAAAATAAATTTGTGAAGTTATTGTAACGCTCTGTCACGCACCCTTGACTTCCGTTACGGATCTGAATAGCCTGTGCGGGACGCAGCTACATGCTTTGGTAAGGCAGCTGTTTTTGGACTGACGAACAGTTTTCGTTCACGCATCTGCTTAGGTCCGTGACGGAATATTGCTACGTGACACTAATTGGCTTTGAGTCTCGTATTACTTTTCAACAACCCTTTTTACTTTATTCCTGTTATTTGTAAATTGGTCTTGGCATCCATAGTTTGCTCAGTGTGTGTGTTATAATCTGGAGATTACTACTATAAATCACCACAAGCATAAATTATATGATAAATCAACTAAAAATATCCAGAGTCTTGGATTATCAAACCCTTCGATGAGGATTGGGTTAAACAATCTGGAATGCTAAAGAGTGATGATTTCAGGGTGTCAGAAGGTCCGTCGTCCCCAGGTGTAAAGCCTACCTCCTTCTCTCTTCTTTTTCCTTTTTTTTGATTTTCGGTTTTTTATTAATTAATCCTGAATGTGGCTATTTTTCTTCAAGGGAATCAGAAGAGTTTTCTGCAGAAAAACCCCAGCCGCAGTTCGTGTGTTTTTACGCCCTTAATACTTTCTTCCTTTCGATAAGATCAAATACGTGCTATATTTGAATGGTAGGGCTATAGGGGATAGTTGCATCACGACACTGGGTGCTGTTGTCTCCCCTCTGCGTGACGCCAGCTCACTTTCTGGACATTGCACGTTCACCCAAACAGCATGGAAAGAACCGTTTTGTCCGGCTTTCATGGGTGACGTATATTTCTTAATTGTGGTTGCATGTAGCTCACTGTCAGTGCCTCGCCACGCTACTCATAGCTGTGTGACGCATACTTCTCTAATAGCCGAATCAGGTACACCTTATAATTGGTTTAAATCAAATTTCTTCTTGGGTTTATAAGGCTTTTGTCCGGATAACCATGATCCGCTCATGGCATAAAGACACGCGTCAACAGTTTGCCCCTCGACTTTATCATTAATTGTATAAACGATTAATGTTAAAGTGGTCCATTGACGCGCCTTCAACCTCGGATTGGACGAAATGGTTGTCCTGATCATCCGGTCGCATTCAAAGCTCAGTTTGTTCGGCTTTGTTAGCTCCAGTCGGATTGGTAACGACCTCCAAAACTCGGTCTGATTGACTCTGAAGATGCCTTCGAGGCTCGGTTTGATTGGCTCGAAGGATTTTGATTGCCCTAATCAACTTCGTAATCTACCATCATTAACCAGGAAAGGAATCCAAACAGCTTCGTAATACACCATCACTGCTTGGTGGGACCTATCGGCTTCGAGAAACTATCACCGGTTGGTCATTAAGATTGTCCTGATCAGCTTCGCAATACACCATCACTAATCAGGAAAAGGGTTGACTCGAACAGTTTCGCGATACGCCATCACTGATCGAGAAAATGGTCCAAACAGCTTCGTAATACACCATCACTGCTCGGTGGGACCTATCGGCTTCGAGAAACCATCATGGGCCTGAACCTGTTAATAGAGAAAAAAGAGTATTTCTGTGTGCAAAAGTCTTGCCTCTTTTGTTAAATGTTGGGGCGTTCCATGTCCCGATTGTATTGGCATAATGCATAAACTTTGAAATTGTGCCCTTTGTTAAAATGTTGGGGCGTCACATGCCCCCATGTATTAATAATCATAAACTTTGAAATTGTGCATCAGGGCAAAAGATTTTACTTTTGCCCCCAGTCCGGAATTTCGACTCGGGACCGAAAATATTTTCTTTTAGGTAAACCTTGAAAATTTTATTAATTTTTATTGCAAAAGTTGTTTAAAATTTTAGCAAAAATTTAGGCAAAAAAATTTTTAGTCCTGAATTTTCAGGCATACCTTTCCTGATGTGGTGTTTATAAGAAAACTTACCTGAGGGTAATTTGGGCAATTTGATGATCTTGCCCCCTGTGTGGTGAGTAGACAAAATTGCTGGAGTATACGAACCGCACACTGACTTCAAATTGCTTAAATGGGCCATTTTGGGCTCAAATGGATGTTAATGGGCCATTTTGGGCTAAAACGAGCGTTGATGGACCATTTTGGGCTTAAACAGGTGTTGATGGGCTTGGGCCGGTGTTGATGGGCTTGGGCCCATTTTCACTTCTTATTATAAATAAACTTTTCAACATTTCATTTTTCACTTTTCAAACTCTCAAACCTTCCAAAAGACTCTGAACCTTAGCTAAGATGGCCCAGCTTTCCGAGATCCCTGCTTCCGCTTACACACCTGAGATGGAAACCCTGGGGGCGATCCCGGTTATCCCAATTTTCAAGGGTGAGCGAGTTCCGGTTAGCCGTAACGCTTTGACACTGGGAACACGACCTCTTCAGCTTCTTCCACCACCGGGATCCGACTTTCCGGTTTGACATGATACCGACACAATGTGCGGTTTCCAATCTAAGGTAAGTAACTTCACATTTGAATTTCTTGCTTTTAGTGTGTTGCGAATGATTTTTGATGCGATTTTGTGCTGTCTGTGCGTCGGTAGTAGCGTCACGCAGGAAGAAGTTACGTGACGCAGCTGTTCTCCTGTGAACAGTTGCGTGACGCAGCTGTTCTAGCAAGCAGTTGCGTGATGCAGCTGTTCTAGTGTGAACAGTTGTGTGACGCAACTGTGCGAAGTGACCCTATTATTTCCAAATTTCGATTTTGCCTCTCTTGCATGTTTGGATGCCTTGTTTGCTATCTTGAAATGCTTCGCCATGTTGATTGCAACTTATTTAAGCCCTGTAAATGCATAGAAAACATAGAAGTTGATAGATTGAATCTTAGGTTTTTCTGTCTCACCTTCGACAGGTACGTCACGCATCTGTTCTTTGGAGGAACAGTTGCATGACGCAACTGTTATTCAGAAGATGTGGCTTTGACAAGCTGCGTGGCGCAACTCGGTAGTTGCGTGACGCGGCTGTAGTTGCGTGACGTAGATGTTCTTGGCCAGAAGCTCGAACGCTCTATTTCCCTGCCATAAAAAAACAGAAATAAACAAATATCAGTCTTGATTCTTTATTTGCATGGATTTCCTTACACAGGTCGATCTGGGCAAGGCCCGTGCTGGCGGATCCTCCACTGACGCGTCAGTCTTTTGGGTTTTGTTAGACCACCTGATGCGGTCTAGAGTCGTTGCTGCTCGTTTCGGCGATTATGCCGCTGGACTTCGCCGCTGATGGCGGTACTAGGTCGTTTGCTGCTCGTATTGCTGGCGGATCCTCCACTGACGCGTCAGTCTTTTGGGTTTTGTTAGACCACCTGATGCGGTCTAGAGTCGTTGCTGCTCGTTTCGGCGATTATGCCGCTGGACTTCGCCGGACTCAGCCCCGGTTTCCACTTGCCATGCGCTATATGCTGATGGAGCGGTGGAACGACTGCACCCACTCATTCATATTCGATTTCGGAGAGATGACCCTGACTCCAGCCGACTATACTGCCATTACTGGGATTGAATTTGACGGCAAGGTTGCTCCTCTTGATGCACGGTACCAGACAGCTGCGTTGGGAGCTGAGCTAGTTCGTACCCTACTCGGCGTGACCACTCATACCAGGTACATCGCACAGGGGTACGTTTCTTACGAGCTTGTCTACAAGTTTTGGGCCGACCAGATCCGGACCAGACTAGCTGCTTGGAGAGAGCTACCCGTGGATGCTAGACCTGCTGCCCCAGCTTATACTAGAGAGGAGAGGGATCAGGCGGCGCGGTCCTTCATTTTCTACATTATCTCTTCTCAGCTTCTGTGCACCTCCCAGGACAAGGGAGACCCTGTCGTGCTAGCTTGTCTACGTGATATGAGCCGCGTCAGCTCTTATGACTGGGCCTCTCTCGCCTTGGCTCATCTCTACCATGGTCTAGATGTATGGACCGGGGGTAGTGGTGAGTCTAACTGGCAGTTCCTCCGCCCGCTCGAGGTAAGACACTTATTCCCTTGATTTTCTCCCTTTATTTTTCCATTACTCAGATTTACACTTAGCTGTTGAGATCTTGTTACAGGTGTGGGCCTATGAGTACCGGATCTATCCCGGTGGTCCGGGGAGTGATACGTCTACTGACGCCCGACGGATTCATCGGTATCTAGCGCATCGCCACCATACTTTTTCCAGTTCCTCCGGGGAGTGATACGTCTACTGACGCCCGACGGATTCATCGGTATCTAGCGCATCGCCACCATACTTTTTCCAGTTCCGAGGATCCTCACTATGGAGGTGCTATCTTAACAATAGGACCTTAACTGATGTAAGTACAAGGAACTTTCTTAATAACATGTCTCCTTTCATTTTTGTACTGTGTATTTACTGACTCTTCTGTTTCGCAGCTCCTTCTGACTCCATGGGAGGGAGATGCTTGAGCGGCCTATCCCTCTCGTGCCGTGGTAGAGGCCTTGACCCGGTCCAGGATCCTGCTTCACGGCTATTGGGTGGACAGGTACTTCTTAGGAGAGAGGGTCTTTGAGCTCCATGTCGCCACGGCACAGAGGCGAGTGCTCGCTGCTCCTCCTCGCCATATGTGCCTTTTGGAGGGCATGACTCCGGAGGACCTGTTGCTGGAGTATGATGGCTCTCCTGCTGATGTCCATCTGACGGCTGGTGCTGGAGTATGATGGCTCTCCTGCTGATGTCCATCTGACGGCTGGTGATTATGCCTCTTACTTCACCACCCGGCTGCAGGCTAGATTGCCGGAGGTCCGGGAGTACTCTCAGGTAGCTCTTTTGTCTTCGGTCTCTTTTTTTCAGCATTTTGACCAAGTAATTAACTACATTTGTTTTGACTTATTGCAGGAGAGGAGGAGGCATCGGACCCTTGCGTACTATAGGGCCCAGGCGCAGGCGGAGGCGGATGCCCCAACTGGGCCTGCGGGTGCTGTGCTAGGCGATGTCCCCTTCCCTCCTAATGGTGGTTGCTCTGGACCCTACCCTGGGCCTTGGACCGGCTATTGTCATTCCTGCTGACCTCAGGCAGGCTCCTCCGCCGCTACAGCTGGATCCTGAGCATGCCACACACGTAAGTATAAAAATGAATTCACTAAGTTAGAGATGCTTACCTGAATGATTCTTTATTGAATGCCTTCTCACACTTGCAAGTGCCTGCTCAGAGATATCAGGAGCTGTACCAAAGGTTTGGCTTCGCTCGGTCCTACATTGCCCGGCTATATCCAGAGCTTCACGAGAGCAGAGATATCAGGAGCTGTACCAAAGGTTTGGCTTCGCTCGGTCCTACATTGCCCGGCTATATCCAGAGCTTCACGAGAGGGTACGATTCTCTTACTTATTGCTTTTTGCTTTGTATACTCCCCTTACCTTTCTCCTCTTTGTATTTCCACAGGATTTAGAGATTGGCAGGCTGCGGAGGCATCAGTCCCGTCAGACCAGTACTATTTCTCGTCTTCAACTGGAGGTTGACCGGCTCTGGACTAGGCTGGAGGTGGAGGGGATTCCTTTGGATTTCTCCGAGGATGAGGAGGATGATGATGATAGCTCTTTGTCCGACGATGCTCCACCACCTCCACCCTCGGCAGCTGGTCCCAGCCGGAGGCGACGTTAGCCGGCCTTCTCCATTTTGATCACACTCTTTATGGCATTTTTTTGTAGCTCGTTGGAGTACATTTTCGGTGTTTTTATATTTATTTTACAATATTATTTACACTCCCTTTATTACAGCATTATTTACATGTTTATTATTTACAATTTGTGAGACTTCTCTTTATTCCTGCATAAGCAAAATACGAAAACACAAAAACGCAAAATGGAAGTACCCCACTTACTTGCAAGAGTGGTCCATCTCGTTAATGCTCAACCAATTTATTGCAAACAGGAAAATAAGCAAATTACGTAAAACACAAATAACGCTCAGAAATGGATTACTCCCACTGTACTTGCAAGATGGTCCATCTCGCTTAATTGCTCAATCTCCCAATTTATTGCAAACAGTGTGAAAATAATAAAATAATGATTAAGAATAATCCGAAACAAAGATTGTAAATGTTAATACTCCTCCTCCCATACCTTGCCGGGGCGGTTGTCCACTTGGTTAATGTCGCGGCATGACTATGCCCATCTACTTTTCTCTTTTACAAAGGACAATAAAGCTCTAGTTAAACGCGAACCTCTACTTTTCTTTACAAAGGACAACAAGCAATAAAACGAGAACTTGAACAAAAATCAGAGAAAGAAAAAGGATACGTCCCACTCTTTTGCAGGCGTGGTCCAGCTTGGTTAATGCGAGCATAAATGCTCAACCTCCCTATTGTAAGAGCTGTCCATCTTATTAATGCAGGCATAAATGCCCAACTACTGGAGTGGTCTACACATAAATGCCCATCCAACCACCATTGACAGCAGGTACCATTCCAGATAGTGATAGCGTCGCATTCACTGAGGCCTTTCCACTCTTATAAATAGAAGTTTCCCTCTTCGTTCTCTTCATCCCCTCAGCATTCAAAACACCTTTCTTAATAACCCTTTCCTATGGCTCTCAGAAAACAAGTCTCATCCTTCGATTCAATCCATTCCTGATGACCTGTGCATATTGCACCCCTCATGAACCAACTCGTCTCCTGGCTGAAATATTCAAAGAATTGTCAGCTGATCATAGTTTCTTGTCTTGGCTTCATCATTGTACCTTCAATTCCCAACACCATGGTTTTTTCGATGTGTGAAAGATTCCGAAGTAACTCCGACCTACGATGGGAAATGTGTGCTGGTGATGGGGTTCTTTCATCACCTGCTGAACCAACGATGAAACTCCAGCTTTGCCCCCAGGCCCGAGACTGATTTGGTGAGATTGCGGCTTTCTATCTCCGGTTTATTCTTCCTAACGGAATAGACTTCAGATCCCAAGGCTTCCCTTAGAACCTTTTTCTGGCATAGTGCAGTTCCTGGCTCCATGGATGCCGACTCTCCTCTCTTGGGTTTCGCGCTTGTTGTTTCTTTGTTTGCTGATTATGTACGCCAATGAAGAATCTGCCAACTTGTGAATTGGCAGACTTTCTATACTGCTGTTACCTTTTGTCGTGACATGCAGGTTGTTCCGCCGCTACCGCTTCTTTTTTTTATTTTTTCGGTAAAAGTTTTGGGGGAATTTTTTTTTTTTTTTTTTTTCCATTGGGGGAAAAGGAGGGAAAAAAAAAACCAAAAAATTGGTTTTTTTTGGGGGCCGGGGGGTTTTATTAGGGCTTATTGCCCTTCATGCACCACTTCAATGTTGCACCATCGAGGTTGCCCGATGCTTGTGCCAGCCTTGGGCTTTAGATAAGCTTGAGCCTGATTTCCTTCCAGTTCCCAGCTCGTGTGATTCCAACCTTATGGCCTGCCATTTTCTGGCCGCTCTCGAGGACAGTTCTGATTTGGTTGAAGCTCCTGTGATCCGGTGCGACTTGTCCCTTCGGATGGAGGATTTAGGACTTGGTCACAGCTGGAGCCTATGAACCCTCAGTTATGTGCTGTATGCGAGTCTCACCGTTCCATGGGCCTACTTCGCCGGACAGGACAACCGCCAAAATAGTTCCATGGCCTACTTCCCGGACAGGATCAACCGCCAATACGGTGTCGTTCAGTGTGTTCCCCGAGCCCATAACTTTGAAAGTGGTCCCATGACACCGAGTCTGTTGACCAATCTAGCTGACCGTTGGCGAAACCGTAACACCTGGTATATGGGTCAAGGGGTGATGCAGGACATTGTGACACCTAAGGATGTTGACTGGTTCTACTCTCAATGATGAAACTGGGTCTTGAAGGGATTGGTGTCTGATGATTCGCCCACTGGAATGAATGTTGTTGCTATTGCTTTTTCCATTCAGTTTCCTGTATTCCGGGGCCCTGAGCTCCCAATTAATGTATCCCCTCTCTTCTTTCAATGAATGACTCTGATAGTTCTGTCTTTATCGATTCCTGCTTTCTGCACACAGAGGCAACAAAAGACAATAAATCTTTTCTTTCGAAATTATTTGCTGAATTAGCATTTGGGACTCCTGCCCCCGGATCAATAAATGAAAGTACGTAAAAGTGGATCTTTTTTTATTAAGGACAGAAACTTACATCTGAAAATGAAAAGATGGGGTGACCATTTTTATTACCTATAGTCATCAAACAAAAATAACATATGCAACTCCTTCATGCATGCATGAACCTATTGAGTGCTAAGAATTTATCCATGGTTTTTTTTTTCGATCTTTCCAAGGGAATCACCGAGAAATTGGCATTTATTCTCCTGATCGCTGTTTAAAAGAATTCATTACTCAGGCAGGACCAATAGCCAAGGCATCTTCAAAATAGATGAGTAAGTTCTGATCAAATAGGCAGAGAGGAAGGTCTCGTATTCATTAATCACACCCCCGAAACAAAAGGAAGAGAAATTTGAAATTCCAGCTCTTTATTAATCTTACTTCTTTCAACATTACACAGAAGTAAAGAAAGACTATTTTAACAATGGTCATTCATTCTAACTACTCATTTACCTATTCTCCTTCTAGTCAAAAAAAAGACTATTTTAACAATGGTCTTCATTTCTAACTACTCATTTACCTATTTCTCTTCTAGTCAACGTTTGATGACATTTGAGCACCAGTCATCGAAAATTAGTGTCCACGGAACGCATGCATAGATTTTCGTATTTGAAACTAGAGCATCCACGCGTTATCCTGGAAAGTTTTATTTGTTTATTTGTTTTATATTTTTATGCTCTAACCTTTGCCTAGGCCGCCCTTTACGGGTTTTCAACCTAGCAAGCTCATTTCTTACCTAGGTTGCCCTTTCGGGTTTTCAACCTAGCCCCCCTTTATTTTTTTTTTATTTTTTTTAATCGAAATCATCATTTCAGACATAGAACCTTTTCATTTGATCTTGATTAACAATCCGATTGAGAGGCTTCCCTTCCATAGTGATCAATTCAGCGGCACCTTTAGCTAATAGCTTCTGAATTCTGAATGGTCCATGCCAGTTGGGTCTAAATTTCCCTCCACAGTTGGGTCTAAATTTCCTCTCCGGATTACCGTTCTGGGATTCATGGTCCAACAATTCTGTGATCTCGAATACTAAATCTCCATTTTTTTCCAAAGCCCTTGTGGTGTTTCTGTACGCCGCTTATTGGTAGAACGTAGCAATCCTTGTGTGTTCTCATATTGATCCTTAGGTCGGGTAAATATTTCTGGGTTCAATCTTCTGCCATCTTAAAAGTTAATAAATACTCGCTCAGATCCTTCATACTTTTTTGACCATTCCTTCTTTCGGTCAGACCAGTTCCCACTAAGGAACCCTGAGATGACTTCTTTTCAACGCTCTTACATGTAACCGCTTCCATCCCATTTACAAGTTTGGAATAGACGAAGCACTCCATTTCACTTGACTTTGATGTTTTGTACCAGTGCGTTGCCCGCAGGCGCGAAAGGACAGGTGCGATGCCCCCAGAGCGCGAAAGGAAGTTTCTCAGCCCAGCTTCTATACTTCTCGCACATCTTGGACAAGATTCTCTTAATCTCCTTATTTGCGACTTCCACTGCACCATTAGGTTGAGGTCGATAAGGAGAAGAATGGTGATGCTCGACCTTATATCTATATAACAACTGGCCGACGTCCGCTTGAAAGTGAGAACTATTGTCTGTGACTATATGATGAGGAACACCATAGCGACAGAAAATATTCTGTTCAATGAATTTAGCCACCTGTTTGGCGATCAAGTTTTTGTAGGATTGAACTTCAATCCATCTAGAAAAGTAATCTACTGCAACCAAAATATACTGATGACCATTCGACGCTGCTGGCGTGATTTTGCCGATGATGTCTATACCCCATGTGCATGTCTATTACCCCATGTCTAAAAAGGTCTCAAGAAGGAAGTGTTGCTTGGATGGTAGTTCAACGAGTAGGTGAAGATTGCGCTTATTGTGCGATTGTTTCTTGTGTGACTGGTAGGCTTTACAATAGCCGGAACATATGACACATGATCCCTTCATCGTGCACCCAAAGAATAGCCTGTGCTCCCTCATCATTACTTTCTGGCAAACTCATGCCTCTCAAAATGAGTACCGGTACTTATGACTCCTCCTTTCATGGATTTTCTTCATTTATCTTCTTATCTGCCTTCCTTTTTCTCTTACCCTTACACATTGCTTGAGCAGCATTCCGTTCCCTACACATCTTAGCAGCATTCCGTCCCAGGCCCTTCTATATAGTTCACCATCGGCGAGGACATAATTCAAAGCCATTTTTCTTAGAACTAAATGGTCTTCCTTTGTTGCATCATCAGAAAAGGTTCCGTCTTTCATGTACCGCAGAATATCCGTAAACCAGGGTTCTTCCTCTGACTTGACCTGATTCACAAAATGTTCTTCATAGCATGGGATATTTGCTGCGGTATTGATAAATGGCTTCTTTGGGACTTTACTCAAATCCTGCCAAGCTGACGCCAGGTTAGCCAAAGCATCCGGGATTCTGTTATGAATTCTTCCTATGTGAATTCTTCCTATGTGGATGTGACAAGGTGTCGTGTTCGAAGAGTGCTTGCTTTCTCTTTAACCAGTACTCAAACATAGGGCTTCACACTTTCTTTCCTCTACTTTCCATCTCTCCGTTAGCATGTTCGATAACCAACAGTCGAATCCTTCCTAATTCACGCTCGACTTCCTTTCGCCACTCTTGATGCAAGAAGAGCCTTTCCTATTCCCATTGTTACATGCTTCTATATCTTCGGCTCATATTGTTGGTGACTAGAACAACAATTTTTTGCATCATTTGTTGTGTCCACTCGCCATTTGGGTGCTTCTTGTGACGGATACCAGTCTCCGGCTCCCATTTTCTTGGTTGGCCTGACCACCCATCACAAGTACAATTCCAATAACCCTCTGTTTTCACACGACACAAAATGTTTCATCTTGGAATTCCAAAATGTTCATCTGGAAATTCCAATTCCCATGATTCATCATCTGCAATGGGATTCTCAGCCAGGAATTCTGCCACAACCCTACCTTTGACCGTCTTCTTCGTGACAAACTCTGCATCTACACTAGACATCTGAATTAGCCATTTGGACAGTTGTCCTTCTAGAGTAGGTGTTCTCTGAAGACACTTCATAGGATCAATTTTAGAAACGAAAGTGACCCTAAAGGAATCAAAGTAAGGCCTCAATTTCTTTATCGACCACACCACTGCTATACACGTTTTCTCTACCAAATTATACTTCTCCTCCTTCTCCTCAATAGGCAGCAATTTCTTTTGCTGATGTTAATAGATGGCCTTTTCTACTCCAGCTATGGGCCTTGAGTTGTTGCTTGCTTTTTCAAGAAAAAGTTGATGAGCCTCTCTAATTGGTCTTCTTTACTTGGTGTCGGGATTAGAGGGACTTTCCCTCTTAAGCACTTGGTTTCGATCTTCTAATAAACCATTGGAAAAGACTGTTTTGTAACACCTGATTCCTGGAGCTGTGGAGTTATAACTTGATAGATTCAATAATTAAGTAACCACAAATTAGGGTTTGGTGGTTATCTTTAAATTTTGAATGCTTGATCTTGTGTGAATTGATTGTGTTTTGATGTGCGAATCATGATTGGCATGTAGAGTTTCCCATTAATTGATTTTGAATTGCGAAATGATGATTTCATTGTTAATTTTAGATTGATTGATATTATTTTTTGAAAATTGCAGAAAAACTATTGACTTGATTGGAATTTTTTGATAAAGGCTTCAATTAAAATGATTTCAACCTATTTTAGCTGATTTAACTATATTTTAAATTGTGACCAAGTTTTATCGTAAAGCATTTACCATGGGCCAGGAGCTACTTTTGTAATTAACTAATAAACAAAAAAAAAGTTTTTCTAAACCTAAATTTTTATAAGGATGTCGTAAGCCTCTCTTTTCATAATTTGTTGCGCCTCCTTCTTCTCTTCTCTCTTAAAGTGATGAAACCTCTTTCCCCATTTCTCTTCCCATTGATTTTCTTTTGATCTGTAACAAAAGACTACAAAAACAAAAGTAAAATATTAAAGTGTGGTTTCAATAGGGAGATTAACATTAAATTAGTGTTCTTTCACAAGAATAGGCCTTCAAAACCAGTAAGTGGCCATTAAATTAATTTCTGCTTTCAATTTTAAAATTCAAAAGGTAGCATTCATGTTTATTGATCAGGTTAGATTTACAGAATCGTTTGGTTAGTTGTAATATTTAATTGTTATTTATTTAATTGAATTAGAGAAGTGTGGAACTTTAGAGAGTGGTGAAAGGTAAGAAAAGGCTTAATTGAATGCCAATTGAGCTTGAATCGTTGCAACCAAAGTTAGTGGCTGTAACATATATGTGAATTTTTTCTTTGGTTTTGCACAATTTACAACCAAATTATTTAATGTCATTGGATTGTTAAAGGTTGTTTTGTGAATTTGATTTTATTTGATTGAATTTCATGTTATCGATTGAAAATATGTTAATGTTCCGTTGAGTTTTCCTACTCTATTTAGCTGTTTGAAAGTAGTTTTAAATGTGTAATATTTGATTCTTGAAAGAGGAAGAATTGATTTTGGCAACATTTAAACCCGTCTTTGCTCAATGGATACAAACACCCACCATGCTTTAGCACCTGGTGCAACGAAGGCTTTTAAAAAGTGGAAATATCGGAACGGAAAAAGCCAAATACAGGCATGGTTGCCTGAACGCCCAGGCGTGTAATCCCTAACTTGTGAAGTGCCCGTGGCTGACACGACCATGTCAGAGTACATGGCCCTGGCCGTGGCCCCCCTGACTCTCACAAAACAGCTTTATTTTTTTACCTTTTCATGAATGTCTAACACAACTAAATGCATACTAATGTAATCTTTGATGGTGTTTTCTTTAGAATCTTCTCTACTTGAGACTAAATCTTATATGAAAAACGCAAAAAAAAAAAAAAAGGATGAATTCATGTTTAACTTTATTTAATTAATTAGGAATTATCATTTAATTAAACTTGTTTATAATGACCTAAGTTTTTTAATGTAAGTTTGGATGTGGAATTGATTTATTGAGGGTTTGGTATTGGGATAATGAAATCAAATTGGGGAATTTGGTTAATTGGTTTGAGGGTTTGATGAAATTGATTGGTCCCTAATGTTCTTAAGGGTCCAAATGATGTGCATTTGCTGTTTGAACGCGTGGTCTTTATGTCCACTCATCAATGAGGATCGAGGATGCAGGAAATGAAGGTTTATGCTATCTAACTAGAAGTCTTTTTAATCTAAGGAATTTAAATTAAACCAATTCTAAGTGCTGGAGTGGCATACAGAGTTGCGTCAACGCGGCTATGCAGGTGCGTGACGGCATGTCGTTGCGTCACGCAGCTCCCGATCTTTGTATGCACGTCCCACCGTCGAAAAACGACATAACGTTTTTTTTATTATTCTGAGCAAACGTGGCTGTGGCGTCCAGAAAGAAAGCTGCGTCACGCGCCTAGCAGATCCCGTCACGCAGCCGTAAGCTGTGTGGATGCAGCTATCTCTCTGTTGCGCCCTAACTTCTATAAATTCATCGTTTTCTCTCAGTCGGGGGTTTGGTTTTTAGGGCATCTAAAAAATACAGACTTTCGGCTAGGTTTTTTCTCTAAGAGATTTCCTTCTGAGTTCCCTTGAGGAAAAAATAGCCCATTAGAATATCAATTAGGGGTGAAAATAAAAAATAAAAAGGTAGTAAAAATAGTACAAGCATGAAAAGAGGTGATGTGGTTTAAAATCCCTTATTGAACAAAGCCTTCTGGAGGCCCTTAACTCATTCATCTTGTTAAGGCATTTAAGCCATTTACCGATCCTCATCTGAGGATTAGTAACGTGCTTATTACACTTTTTGTATTTTGGTTTGTATATGTTTGTTATTTGTTTTAATAGTTTAATCTTAGTTAAATTAGATATTTGTTCATTTTTGTCATTTAGGCTTTTTAAAGCATATCTTAGATAAAAACTGATCTAAAAATCGGTGGAAAAATAAGCTTGGGAAGAACAGTCGGTCACCCAACTGTTTCAGAGAACAGTCGCCGTCACCCAATGTTCAAAAAGAACAGTCGTGTCACGCGACTCTCAGTTTGCGAATGACACACTGTCTACCAACCAGAATTCCACGAATACTATTACTTTTTAGAAAAAAGGAAAATAATTCTTGGACATACAGAATAAGTTTAATTTCTCCAATAAATCCGAAGATGTCAATTAATGAACAGATTGTAATTGATAAGCTTCTATAGAGTACTAGAAAATGTATTTTGCACATATTTATTGTATGAAATTTTACAATTTTAGGTTGAATGAAAAATGGAAATTAAATTTATGGGATTTGTTTATAATTTGGCATGTTTAGAATTAAATTAAAAAAAAATAAAATCGTGATTTACGGTGTTAATAATAATTATTGCTTGATTTTTTTTGGTTTTTTGGTTTTTTTGGGGTTTTAATTTTGAAATCGGGTAGAAAATGTAATTTTTTAGGTTCGTTTTGTTGGCCTCGCCTTTAAAACATAGGCAAGAGCGGGTCTTTTTATTTATTTTGATTTAATGACTTTGGTTTGAATTGATTTTAAATGCGATAATTAGATTTGATTGGGAATGATTAAATAATTTTCGCATATAGGAACTCGCTCCGATTCATTGGTGTTGGGTTTAAGTAAATAAATAATTTGGCTTTTCTAACTAAAATAAATTAGAAACTGTAAGTTAAAAGAGGCTGATTTTCGGGTGTCCGGCTTCCAATGGGCTACGTACCTAATTTCCCTACCCAAAAATCGCTTTGGTGCGCCTGACCAGGTCTTTTTAATAATTTTGGCCTTAAATAAAATTGGGTTTAAAATGGAAGTCACTTTTTTATAAATCAAATTTTGGAAACGGTCCCATTGCCGAAATAATGGTGCGACTCAAAATGGTTTATAAGACCGATTTATCGGCAATCGTATCCAAATAAAATGTTTTGTCACGCACTTTTCAATAATAGAAATACTTTCGCCATCAAAAATAAATCGAAAGGACATTTTCGAGTCGCTCGGGGGCGGGTACGAAAACAGATTGGCGACTCCGCTGGGGACTATTACATGTTATTTTTTTTAATTAGTCGGTTGTAATTAGGAATTAACTCTAAAAACCTTATCGTATTTTCCTAAAAATTTGAAATAAATTGGTTAGAAAGCCGCCGGAAAATTCTTTAATCGTCCTTTGTTTGTTTATTTGCTTTCCTTGTATTTTTCTAAGTTCTTGCCATCCCATATTGCATTCCTTTCTTCTCACCATTTCTTACCTTCAAAATTAATCCCTCGGTAGTTGGTTGTTTAACTTCAGAAGGTGGATCCAGGCCTAAACCTTGCGTTTTAGGCACCCATCCACCCAAGAATTAGCAATTTTTACCAACCGTAAGCCCAGTTTACTTTAAAAGGTGCGTCAAAAGGAGTAAGCCACGTGAAAGCCCGATCCGCTGTTTGCCGGAATCCGACCTTGTAAGGCCAATCGGACTAAAGCCCATGCATGTAGTTGAAAGCCTAGTCACTTCCCATCCCAGGAAAAACCTTAAGTCCCGTTTGCCTGTTGTTCTGTCAGAACATTCATTCGAGAGTTTTATATGCCAATCTCAACCCCTGCTGGTTGTCGAGAATTAGACCAAATCCTAGGAACAGATTGTCGGAAATTTTTAGCCAACTGTAATTCGTGGTGCAGGAGAGATAAGGTTGGAAGGCATGCATTTCCCAACTCCGTTCCTGCATGATTATTCACAACTGTTCATTATGCCTGTGCATTCAGTGCATCACGTGATATTTTCGTTTCATCCAGAGGCTTAATAAGAGCTAATTTTCCGGTATGGACCGTTTGATCTTGATTTTGAGACGTGGACCTCTAATTCGTTTTGAATAACATAATGCAATCGTTTCTAGTGAATTGATAAACCCAAAGGGAAAAGGGGAGTTATAAAGGGGTTGCCGATTCCTTTGAATTTTTCACATTTCTCTGGCGTTTATTTGAAAATAAGCGTGAGATGTGGCAAGAAATTTGTAATTAATAAAAATAAGATCCTGGCTTTGGGACATCTGTTCCAAGGTAAAAAGTAAGGACAAACAAAAAAAAAATAAATAATGAAGAAATATCCCGCTTGGAAATTCTTTCATTCACGGCAAAAATTAGGGGACTTGAGAGAAAATGTCGACTATAAATCCAAAAGGAACGATCGATCGACAGATAATGCAGAAATGTTTGAGTAAAGAAGTAAATTAATTGCTATGTTTTATTCATGCCGAATTTTAGGTCTAGTCGTCAAAAAATGAGATTTATTTCCCATACTGGTTATTAGCACATTAGACTTGTATTTCTCAATCCTATGGGCCTATATTCTTCATGCAAACATGTAGAACGCCTCTTTAACTTAGGTCCTTTTATCAATCTGGGGATTAGGCCAGAACTGATGCCGTCCGGAAATACTTCGGGAGTTTGGGCAACCGAGATCCTGGTCAAACGTTGGTCAGTTTGCCCCAAAGGGAAAGGGAGTCATATCTTCATTTCAACTCATCTTTTCAAATGTTTTAGTCTCTACATGTTGATTGTGCTTATATTTTGCTTGTTGAAATAGAAGGTCTTCGGAATAATATACATGATTAAGAAGATTTAAATGATTATATGAACTTAGGTAATTAAGATATTTTTCTTTAAGCAGTGTTAATCTTTAAGTTAAATATCTAGACATTATTTTTTGGTTAGAGAAGCATGAATCCTAACTTGGATAAAGAATAGGAATAAAGGAAAAACTTAAAGCCCAATAATAACATGTATATTTCAAATCATAAAGGATGAAGGTATTATAAACAAAAAAAAAAAACAAAAAAAGAGATAGAGGATATAACGGAATCCGTTTGCTAAAACAAAATGGTCGAAGCTAAATGCAACCACAAAAGAACACAAAAGTGAATGGGTATGGAGCATAAATACAAACCACTTTGTGAAATTTAGAACTAGGTTACTTAAAAATGCCTTGAGATGAAAAGCAATACATGTGTGTCTAAACTTGTCCTAATACTTCCTATTTTTGGATTCTAAAAGGTAAGGAGGATAGCCTAAGTGTTTTAAGTTTGGAATAGATTTTGTATACTTTAAGATTCTGTTTGCTAGCCTAAATTTCAGTTGTTTCATATTCATTTATACTACTTGGTTCTAAAACAAACTTCAATCTCTTATCCTTTGGTAGATTAGTTAAGAAGTTAGAATCAACCGAGTAAAATAAACATGATCCAACATGAGTTCAAAAGAAAGATGAAATGTTTTTGGCTGTTTGATCCTGCTGAGTGTGTAGATTCGCTTTTGGACGGCGATCAGGAGGGTCAAATGCTAATTTTCTCGGTGATTTTCCTTGAAGGATAAATAAAGAAAAACCATGAAATAAAAATCCCTAGCATTAAAATAGGTTATGCATACATGAGGGGTTGCATAATTTTTATCTTTTCTGGGATGTCCGCGGTGAAAAATGGTCCACCCATTTCTTTTTTCAAAGATGTAAGTTTTTCCAATCCTTAAGTTAAAAAATTCACTTTTATGTGCTTTCTCATTTCTTAATCAAGGCAGGAGGCCCCAAATTAACTACATCCATGGCAAATAATTTCGAAAGAAAAGATTTGTTATTGTCGTTTGCTGTCGCTAAGTTGCAGAAAACAAGGAATCAATAAAAGAGAACGATGGGAATTATTCATTCAGAGAGAAAGAAAGAGGGGTACAACGATTTGGGAGTTTCATAGCCTGGCCAAAATACAGGAACATTGAAATAAAGAGAAAAGTCAGCAACAGCAGTCATCACATGGTTGAATCATCAAACATCGACCCCTCCAAGACCACTTTTCCATCACTGAGAATAAAACCAACTCAGCATACTTCGGGTGGGTCACGGTGTCATGCATAACCCCTGACCCATGTACCAGGTGTTCCGATTCTGCCAACGATCACTAGGTTGGTCAACAAACTCTGCGTCACGGACAGCTTTCGAAGTTATGGACTATGGGAAGCGCTGATGACACAATACTAGCCGTTTGATTCTGTCTGGAAGTAGCCATGGAGCAATCAAGACTGGAATATAGCACTAATTGAGGTTCATTGCACCCGGCAGTTTGACCCGTCCAATCCTCCAACCAAGGGCAAGTCACCGAATCACGGGGTTATCTGCCAAAATCAAGTGGTCCTTCGAGAAGAGTGCCGAAAAGTTGGCAGGACCGTAAGTTGGGGATTGAACGAGCCTGGGACCGTAGAATCAAGGTCAGTTTATCTAAAGCCCAGGCTTTGCAATAACATCGGGACCCCGATGGTGGACGTCTGAAGTTGGTGGAACTTGAAGCGGCAATGTCCTCTAACCCGCACATGGTCCTCCTCCCATTGATCATTCATGAGGGCGGTTGGCGATGATGACACTACATGTCCGGACGACGGTCAACAGTCCGAAAATCTCCATTTCGCAGGTCGGCAATTTTTTTTCATAAGCATACATGTTCAGCAAGCAAGGAAACAAAAGCCCGAACCCAAGAGGGGTTCGCATTCTGGACACGAACCTATTCAAGGAAAGGCTCTAAAGGAAGGCCTTGATGCCGGACTCTATTCCACCGAGAAGGTAAACGGACATAGAGTACAACCTCGGTCAGATCATATCTTAGGCCTGGGGGCAAAGGCTGGAGTTTCATCTTGTTCCAAGGTGGTGAACCCATTAGGGTGCACATTTCCTCGTAAAATCGACGGTCACTTTGAGAATCGTCAACTCGAAAGAACCCTAGTATTGGGGTTGAAGTGCCTTACGAGCCAGGAGAAAGACAACATGGTCAGGCTTCAAAGTTTTGAAATTATTATTTAGCAGGCTAGTTTGGATTCATTGGGGTGGAATCTCCAAAGTCATCAGGAAGTGATTGAATAAGAAGATGAGACCTTTGATTTTCCTGAAAGCCATGGAGAAAGGGTTGTTGAAAACAGTTTGTGTTTCGAATGCGGTGGATGAGAGAATGAAGAATGGAACTCCTATTAATAGGAGGGGAAGGGCCATTATTGGGTTGAAAATGATGCTCCTCACGCAGCTGGCTAGCATCTGCTTTTGGTGGTGATAAGCGTGCGAATTCGCCACTGTAAGGATCAACAGACATAAGTAAGCGGTGGGACGGCATCCGAATAGAGCGGGTAACTCTTATTTTGGGTGTCTTCTACTTCATTTTATTGTCTTTTGTCAGTAAAGTAGATTGGGCACTTTAATGCCGCGCTTTAACAGGTGGACACTCTCCGGCGAGTAGTGGGATGCTCCTTTTTTTTCTGTGGTTTTGGTTTAGATTTTTAATTTTATTTGTTCTTTTTGTCGAGTAAAAGTAAAGATGGGCAATTTATGCGCCGCATTATACAAGGTGGACCACTCTTACGAGTGGAGTGGGATGCCTCCTTTTTTCTATGGTTTTGGTTAGCTTTCCATTTTATTGTCTTTTGTCCATGTTTTGGAATAAACGTAGATGGGCCCATATGCCTCGCATTAACAAGGTGGAACCACCTGCTCGCAAGTGAGTGGGATGCCCTCCTTTTTGTTTCTATCGGTTTTGTTTTCTTTATGCAGGAATAAGTGAAAGTTCAAAATCAAAATGTAAATAATACTAATACAAGAAATGTAAATAATACTTAATGTGCTCAAAAGGAAGCTACAGAATAATCCAAAAAAAAATGCAAATCAGAAAATGGAGAGAGCCTAATGTCGTCTCCGACTGGCACCAGCTGCAGCCTGCCTGACAGGAGATGGTGGAAGTGTGGAGCCATCGTCAGACAAGAATCACCATCATACATCCTCCTCTTCAATCTGAGAAATCTAAAGGAATCCCCCAACCTTCCAGTCTGTGCGGAGCTTGTCACTACTCCCATCCTGGAGACTAGAAACAGCAGCGGCTGAGGGCCTGATGTCTCCGTAGCCTGCCAGTCTCTAGACTCCTGTGAACATAAAAAGGGGAGACAGGGTTAAGGAGAAGTACACAAAGCAAAAAGCAAAGAGTAAAAGAATCATAACCATCTCGTGGCGCTCCGGATAATACAATCTGGCAATAGTAGGTTCGGCATAACCAGAACCTCTGGTATAGCTCCTGATACCTCGTGAAGCAGGCACTTGGCAGAAGTGACGAAGGCACTCAGTGAAGAAATCCTCCAGGTAAAGTATTTATGACTTTAGTAAATCATTGTTATACTTTACATGTGTGGCAATGCTCAGGATCCCAGTTGTAGTTGTGGCCGGCCGCCTAAACCTGAGATCAGGAAAGGAAATCAGTAAGTTCCGTCCAAGCCAGGGTAGGATCCAAGGTAACGATCTCCATGCCCGGTAGGGAAGGGGAACATCACCTGGCAAACAACACCGTGAGCCCGGTTAGGCCACCTCATGCCTGCGCTCATAGAAGCAGGAGTCCGATTGCCGTTTCCTATCCCGCGATAAGTCAGAGAAATCCAGTTAATTACTGCGTCCAAAGTGTTTAGGAAAACAATGATGAGGGCCAAAGAAGTTACCTGAGAGTACTCGGACATCGAGCAATCTGGTCTTCAAGCTGGGTGGAGAGAATGGAAGGCATAATCGCCAGGCACCAGGTAATGCATCGGCTGGAATGCCCACCATACTCGCATAACCTGTTCCTCCGAGGGTCATCCCGTCCAAGGGCAAACATGTGGCGAGGGGAGAACAGGCTACTCGCCTCTGGGGCCCATGGTAAGTACGGATCTCGAGGACCACTCTTCTCCCAGATAATACCGGTCCCAACCAGGCGTAGCCCTGAAGTAGACTCTGGACGCGGGTAAAGGGCCTCGCTGCTGCGAACTCGAGGGGCCATAGGCATTGTCCAAGCATCTCCTCCCATGGAGTCAGAAAGAGCTGCAAAAACCAGAGGAATCAGGCAAATATCAGTAAAGATAAGAGGGGAGATATACTTAAAAAGAATTTTTTTATACTTACATCAGCCAAGGCCCTATCGGGTTAAGCGTAGCGCCTCCAGTGGTGCGGATTCCTCTGCAATTAAATTATATGATGGCGATGCACCAGATATCGAGGAATCCACCTGAGCCTCATGAGCGTAGTGCACTACTCAGGACCCCCAAGATGATCTGACTACTATACGCCCCATACCTGTGACAGGATTCAAATAGATTGAGTGTAAATTTGGGTGATATGAAAAATAAATGGAAGAAAATTCAGAAGGATAGGTCATCTTACCTCGAGTGGGCAGAACTGCCAAGTTGGACTCACGCTACTCTGGTCCCATACATCCAGACCATGGTAGAGATTTGAGCCAACGCCAGGGAAGCCCAGTCAAAGTACCAGTAAGGCTCAGTCCTAACAGGCAAGCCAAAACAAGCAAGATCTCCCTTATTCTAAGAGGTACAAGGAGCTGAGAAGATAATGATATAAAGATGAAGGCTCGCTGCTGGTCCTCTTCCTCCTCCTAGTGTAGCTGGGGCCGCAGGCCTGACATCTGCAGGTAGCTCCCTCTAGGCTTCTAATCTCCGCTCAGATCTTGCTCATAGCCCAAATTATAATAACCTCATAAGAAACGTAACCCCTACGAAGTGTACTGGTGCGTGTAGTAACACCAAGTAAGGTAGCAACAAGCTCAGCTCCAAAGCAGCCGTCTAAGTACTGGGGTCGCAGAGGAACAAGCATCAACCATCAACCCAAGTCTAGTGATGGCAAGTGAAATCAGCTGGGGTCAGCGTCATATCGTCCAAAGACGAAGAAAATTGAAGTGTGTGCAGTCGTTCACCGCTCCAATCAAGGCCATAGCGCATGCAGGGGGAACCGAGGCTGAAGTTCGACGAAGACTTGATGCATAATCACCAAATCCAGCAGAGATAACTCTGCGACCTCGCAATTCGGAGGGGTCCTAAATCCCAGAAGGTAGAGCATAGTAAGATCCGCCGCCCGTGCCTTGCTCCAGATCGACCTACGGTAAGAGATTTTTTAATCAAGGGTTAAGGCTAACAGTTATTTGTTTTTAATTGCAGGAAATAAAGCATTCCAAGTTTCCTGTTAGACAACAGTCGCATGCACGCAAGCTGTAGAACGTCACGTAAATTCGTGCTGCGCCACGCAACTTATCAAGGAGCCTGCGTCCCCTGACTCACGGCTGCATCACGGAACTGTTCTGCCAAGAACAGTCGCGTGTGTGAACCCTCCCCCGCAAGGCAAAAATTAAAATGCTTGCGAATGCGGTATGCTCACATGTGTGTTTTATGAAGTCGCCACTTAGTTATTTTTTATAAGGGAAAATAAGAAAGAACCCTAAATGCTTCCAAATTAATTAACCTAAGTCTAGATTAATTCCAAAGTTCAAGGCACACAATCTATGCACCCGAGATGGATATCGAGAACTATGTCATGCTGATAACTAACCTAAGTGTAAATGCCCTTGCAAGGTTAAAGATGCAAACTGGACCAGTAAAGTGTTTTGATGAATTTGCGACTTGCCGCTGGGGGTTAAATCCGACGCTGCCTTATCGTACTCTCGTTTGAATGAAGAGATCAAAGCCGATCATAAGTTCGATAAAGCGCTATTCAAAGGCAATTTTGAAGGGGTATGCTTCATGCATGAGTGTGGTGCTGCTTCGTGCATGTTAGGATTTTTTGCCAAAGATTTGATTGATTTTTTTTGTTTTAGGCATTTGTTACCATTAAAGGTTGTTTGATTGAGCATTTATTGGCCAAAAATTGAGGTTTGGGCTATTTGTAGCCAAAAGGGTTTCTGTCGAGCGATTTGTCGACAAAATTAATTAAGGATTCGTGCAACAGATGATATGTAAATTTAGGGGACAATTTAATTGCAAAAGAAAAGGTGATATTTGGGCGATTTTGGGTCGCCAAAAAAAAAGTGGTTAATTTAATTAAGGCAATTTGTTTGCCAAAAAGCGATTGATTAAACCGAGGCAATTTGTTTGCCAAAACGTGATTGATAAAACTGTAGGCAATTTGTTGTCAAAAAAACGTGATTGATTAAGCTTTTAGCCACAATTATTGAATTTAGGATTGGACCTTTAGCTGAACTGTTCGAAATAAAAGGCATTACACTGTTATGTTATTATTAATCTAGGCCTTTAGCCAATTATGTTCGGAGTTTAGCAACTTAATACCACGATTATTGAATAACGGGCATTTTAGCCTAGAACTTATCTAGGAAAACTGTCGATTCAGGGCTGTATTTAGGGAAACCCGGCTGGAGGGCGGCGTGCTGCCGCTGTGGAGGCGCGCTGCCGCGTGGACGCGCGGGCGCTGCCGGTATCCTTGTCCACTCCGCTAGTTTTTCATTCCAAAGGCTTTTTTCCGTAGTTATCCGTACCTCCAAAAACTATTCCAGGGACCAGTTCCGTGCTCCTCGTATTTTCGGACGGCATTCAAAGTACCATATTGGCATACTTCGGTGAACTTTCCGAATGGCGTCGATTCTGCCGGACTGTTTGCACAAGTCCGAGAAATAGGCTTTGGAGCCTCAATTTGAGTATTCACAGTTGCCCCATCCGGCAACTATAAAAATGATTTTATGGGAGTCGGTGGTTGTCCTGAGAAACAAATTTGGAAGGCGAAAATTCGGACGCGTGCAGAAGCCCGCCTTTTGCCTATTTCCTTATAAATAGCTTGAAGTCACTTTTACATTCAATTTTTGTACTTTCAACTCAAAGATTTCTCATCTATCGAAATTGAGCCAAAGCGTTTTTCTCTAAGGAAATCAGTCAGTTTCTTCTTCTTCTTTTTTTTCAAAAAAAATGAATCCCCTTTTATAACCACGCATGCACAATTGGAAAATAGGTTAATAAACAAAGGTAGAAAGATCAATTTGGGCGAGGTACGGTCTACCTCAACATCCACTATTGCTACCGCTTAGGGGAAAGTGATTATAGACTGAGATTTTTTTTATAGGCCTGGCATCAGATTTTGGACCCCGGAGGTTCACGTTTTTCGATTCGGTGCCATGATGGAGGAATGTGTCCTCTCAGTAAATCGTATGCGGAGGATCTGAATTACTCAATTCGTCTACTAATGCATTGGACCTCATGGCTGATTGAGTTTGGTCCAAATGAGTACTGTGGTACATTTCTGGTAATGGACAATCACCCGCTTTATCCAGGTTAGTTTCGCCATAGCCCGAGTTTTACCTTCTAGGCCTTACACATTGCACGTGGTATGTGCTCCGCGCGTTTTGAGGCAGATGGGGATAGACCAGACTGTTCGATTGTGGATGCACTTCTGTTGATTCAGTTATTAACTCCCGTGGTGTTACCCCGAGCATCTTTAAAGGCCTAGGTTAGAGATCAATCACATGGTTAGGCCTACCTAATCCTGCCGGTGTTCATCACTTCTCCTTCAGAGTACGAAGCCTGGTTCATTGATGGCTGTTTGGGTCTTGATTGAGAGGCCAAGGAGGAACCCTACTGAGTGCACTTGAGGGTTTGGGCTCAGGTTGGCGCCGATGAAATGCCGGACGGGACCTGATGAGGAGCAATTGGTGATGGCTCCTTCGGCAGGCCCGAGGTTGGAGAGGGTTCGCATCTACAGACCGACATTGAGGATGTTGCCCCACGTAGGCGACGGGACACTTAGATTTTTTGGACTTTTGTTTTTTTTTTCTTTTGCTATTTTTGGGACTTTTGACTTTATTTTGAAATTCGACTTTGGATTTATCTTTTGCTTTGGTGTAAATGTTTTTTTTTTTTTTTTTTTGGACTTAGACTTTTATTTTACTTATTTTTTTGAACTTTGATGGCACTCTTTTGCTTGACTTTAATTTGGAATGATTTCGGTTTTGACTTTTGGGCCTTTTACATTCCCAATTTATTTATTCAAGCCTTCTAACTTTGCCTAAGCCGCCTTTCCGGGTTTTATCAGCTTAGCGAGCTTCCATTTTGCCTAGCCGCCCTTATCGGGTTTTCAGTTAGCGGGGTCCCGCTCTTTGCTAAGCGCCTTTTCGGGTTTTCAACTTAGCGGGTTTTCCTTTTTTTTTTTTTCTGCTTTTTTTTTTTTTGCGAAAGAAGAATGATTATGAAATGATCTTTCCTAATTTTTCGATCGCGCCGAGAGGGTTGCTACATATCTCCGATACATAATTTCTTTTTGTCTCCGAGGAGAAATCAGGTCTAATGTAGCTCTTTTCTAATCATGCAATGATTATATTACACATAATATCTTTTAACTGATCTTAAATTACACATGGATTTGTGACTTAAACCATTCTAAATCAGTTCAAAATGACGGCTCGCCGGAAACAGTAATTCCTCTTTAGAATGTAGGGCCCAGCCCAGATAAGGACGGAACTTCCCACGTGGTCTATGAGACTGGTTTGTCTAATTTCCTTCAAGACCAACAACCTTGCTTCCAATTCTAGGTCTTTGACCTTTCTGTGAACCCCTCCGGCGAAAATATATAAGCATATAATGCATATGAACTAAGGGCAGAAATGCACGTGAAATGTGTGGAGTTCGCCACCTTGTTTAATTTTGTTTAGGGTAAATTAGAAAAAAACCCTAAGTTGACTCCAATTTTAATTAACGCTAATTAACTAGATTAATTATCTCAAATGTTCGTAAGGCCCATCTAAATTACGAAACCCGAGGTGGATCCCGGAAGACTATGTCATGCTGCTTACTACATGAATGATGGCTTTGGCAAGGGTAAAAGATGTTAATTGGACAATGAAATGTTTAAGTGATTTCGACTTGCCGCTCGGGTTAATCCCAAAGTGCCTACGTACTTTCCGTTGAAATGGAAGATCAAAGTCGACGTAGTTCGATATGCCTTTTTTAAGGGTTTTTGAATGGGTATGCTTAAATGCATGAGTTGTGTGTAATGCTCTCGTGCAATTTTTGTGTAGGCAATGTTTGGCCAAAGAATTGATTGATTTGATCTCAGGCGTGTTTGCCAAAAGTGTTGATTTAAGGCTTTTAGCCAAA
>NW_023591074.1:0-20568 GCF_014843425.1 Jatropha curcas | reverse complement strand
TATTAAGAATTATGGCATGTATAAGATTTATGGCATGTATAATTATTACATTGTTAGGAGCTAGTGATTTGGAATATTTAATTGAAGCATTCTAATATTGTGGTGTAAGTATTTGGAGGAAATGATTGAAATATTTTACTATAGTGGTATGATTAGGTCATGAAGACTTATATAGATCATGAATGCAATTAATTGCTGGATTTTCAATGCTATTGAGGATTATTACAGTTAGGACTATATATATAAAGTGTTGTTGTGTTATGGATGATTAGTGGAAGATATTGAAAGTTTTGAAGTTTTAATTGGGAGTGTTTTATTATTCATTATTTAGCCATACAGGGATGATAATCAGAACATGACAGGAATAAGTTCAAACCCAGAATTGTTAGCGTCATCGGCTGGTTCATTCGGCGGGTTAAACGGGTGGGACCGGGAAGGGATGTTACAATTTTTGGTGTTCAGAGCCTAGGTTTAGGCTGTTCTCGCACTATATGATCCTTATTCAAAATTTATCATAAGAAATTTCTTATCATATAAAATCATACTTTCCTTATTCAAAATTCAAAGCACTTACACCTTAAAATACCCTTTTTTTTAAAACTGTAAACATACTTGCGAAAGATATCAAAAATAGTTTCATACATATTTCACATATATAAAATAATAAGCAAGCATTATTACCCTAAGGTGGTTCGACCTCTTAATTAAAACCAAGGGGAGGAAATTTCCTTCTCCAATCCAAGCATTGCTAAACATAAACTCTTATGCACCAAAGTATCCCTTTCAACCCTCATCATGGCATATCTAAACCAAATTTCACACTTTTCCAAAATTTCCAACAATTTCCCCATTATATCCATTGAAATATGTCCCAAAATACACTTTTTAAACTTGTCTTATTTTGTCAAATAAATCCTAAAATATACAAATAATCAAAGAGAACTTCATCACACATGATTCAACATTACCTTTATCCAAATAAACCTTGATGATGTTTAGACAGGAAATATTTCAGGCATTTAAAATGATCTGACCTTGCGGGGTTTTAAGACATAACTTGAGTTATATATGTCCAAATTGAAGTGAAGTTTGATTTCATTAGAAAGCTAAGACAAAAAATTACACAAATGTTATTCCAGGGACAATAGCCCAGATCAATCTATAAGATGGTAAAAAAAAAAAGGCTACGGAACACAGGACCAATAGGTCCAGGACCTGATTACAGCAGAACCAAGTCCAATGTTTATCCAATTTCCTACTTATCCAAACACTTCAAAATTAAACCAATTCAAAAACCAGGAAGTCTTTCAAGACCACAGGCAATAAACTCTGCATGAAGAACTTCAAAAACATTATTTCTTGCCATAGTGGTCAAAATGGGCACTCAATTCATGATGCATGTGGCCCGTCATAACAGATTCAGTTTGGGTGGTTTTAGCCATTACGTTGAGTTATAATATATCCAAATTGGACACAAGAGGATGGCGTTGGAAAGCTAAGAAATAGACCCTACAACTTTCTATGAAGGACTTCAGGACACTAATGGGAAAAACAAAAAAGGATCGAAAATAGTCCTTAAGCTTCACCCAATAACACATTCCTCAATTCAGCTTGCTTTAACCATGAAAGAACATGAAAGACAAAAGTAACATGGTAGAGATTTCTTAACCACATACTAAATTACTCATCCAAAAACATTACCCAAGGAGCATGTTATTACAACCAAAGTTTCAACAAATCAATCATTTCAATACAAAATTCCCAAAATACATTATACTTGATAGCATAAATGCACAAAATCAAAATCAAAAATTAAAGTAAGGTAAGTGTGTTTATGAACACTAACCTTAAAAATAAGCTTTAGCAAGCTTAAATTAAAGCTTTCTAAGCTCTAACTTTGGCTTTGCTCCATGGTAGAGGTTTCTCCAACCTTTGGCTTAAGTAGAGAATGTCCAAATTTCTTGAAATAATTCACCAAAAATCACTTCTCAAGCTTTAATTTCTAGGATTAATAACTTAAATCAAGTTGGGTAGAAAAGATTTGGTGGATTTAGTGAGTAGGGAGTGAAGAAAAACAAAGAGAAGAAGAAGAGGGAGTTGGCGTTAACACGGAGAAGAAGAAGAAAAGAAAAAGTGTTGCTCAATAATTGAGAAGTTGACATATAAAACAACTAAAGGGTAGTTTAGTCTTTTCTCACAATTGGATGGCTAGGATTAAGTCAAAAGGAATCTCATCTAATGGCTACAAATAATCTCCAATTAAATTCTTTCAAAATATTATTTATCTCCATAAAATTCTCAAATTTAACCCTTAAAAATAATTCCTCAAATTTCCTTACTTAATATAACACCATAATTCACTATTCACTAATTATCTAAATTCTCCAAAAATATTCATTACTTATTTAAATATTCATTACTTATTTTCTACCCACAAAAAATTCATGTATGCATACTCCCAAAAAATATTAAATAAAATATGACACTAATAGTAATTTTCTCGGACCAATAATAATACTTATTCCGTTTACCGATGGGTACTCTAATTATCTAAATTCTCCAAAAATATTCATTACTTATTTTCTACCCACAAAAATCATGTATGCATACTCCAAAAATATTAAATAAAATATGACACATAGATAGTAATTTTTCCGGACCAAAATAATACTTATTCCCGTACCGATGGTACTATTCACAGACCGGTAAAACTATTATTTTAGACACAGAAAAATTAAGGCGTTACATTAGGATTATTTAGTATCTTGTTAAAATAGATAGAAAGAAGATCTATGCCATATTAAGACTATATAAAATATCTTCTTTAGTTTTTCAAATACCTTTCCTAAAAGGTTTTATTTCCTTAAATTAATGTTTGAAAATCTTAAAAGGAAGATTTTATTTCATAAATAGTATTTCAAGATTTGAATTTTTCAAAGTGTGATCTAAAAAGTTTTTTTAGAAAAATAATCTTTAATTTGAAATCTTCTTTTGGAAATAACTTTTCAAAATACTTCCCTTTTTTTTTTTAAATCTGCTATTAAACAATCCCTACACCTTTTCTTATGTTTCTAACGTTAAACCCAGTCTTGTTCAACGGGAAGAAACTTATTTTTTGAGCATAAATTAAGGCTTGGCATAATTTTTAAAGGTATGAGAGTGAAAATTATTCTTAACTTTTAATATTCAAATCCACTCATCTCTCTTTCTTCTTGCTTTCATGTTTATTTTCTAATGAGAAGGGAAAACTGATTTGTATGAGAGCTCAAACTAATCTTGTGTTTTTATATTACAAACTCTCTCATCCTTCTTCTTCTTCTTCTTTATGCTTTCATTGCATAAATTCTAAGAGAAGGTTATAATCAATCTTTAGAGAGAGGTTTTCAAAACTAATATGTTTCATTTATAAAAATCTCTTTCCTAATCTTAATGTGGCATATCATTTCTATCTATTATAGGTTTTGTAAATCTAGAATAGATTAGAACTTTTTATATGTCAAAATCTGTGAGTGTCAGCTTTGTGTAAAGCTTATTTGTAAGGGTTTTCAACCACCCATCTTGTATTAGTGTAAGTCTTGTAAGTTTGCTAGGTCTTTAGAAAAACTAGGGTTTAAGTTTTCTAGTTCTTTGTCAAAACTAGAGGTTAAGTTTTGCCTGTTCTTTGCAAAAACAAGTTAAGTTTCCTAGTTTTTTTAGAAAAACTAGTGGGGTTAAGTTTCCTAGTTTTTTAGAAAAACTAGTGGGGTTAAGTTTTCGAGTACTTTAACAAAAACTAAAAGGTAAGTTTACAAGTTCTTTGCAAAAACTTGCAGATTATGGACAGTGCCAAGTGTTAGGACTACTTCTATTATAATAGGCTTACTCTTGCCCTTGAAAAGAATTTAATAGTGGAAGATCTCAAGATGGTTTCCTGAGGAGTAGATGTAGGTGGGAGAAGTGTCGAACCACTATAACTCTTGGTGTTTGATTTTCTCCTCTTATCTTTCTCTTTATGATATTGCTTGTCTCTTTACACTCACACACTTTAATCTAAATGATATGTTGTTATCTTGATTATACAATCATTTTATGTTCTGAGTTGTTGAATCTTTATGATTAATATTGCTTCAAACTGAAACTGTTTCTGAGTTACAGGGTTGCCTAGTTTAGTGAGCTATCAAAAGAAAAGTAAATAGAAAAGTAATGAATAATTTTTAGTAAATTAAATTATCTTCTTGTACAATATTACAACAAGTCTATAGGTTCTTTGTAACAAATTATGAGCAAATGCATACAAAATATCTGCCGTGGCTATGAACAAATATGACAGCAATCTCGCAACAGTAATCCAAAGACTTAAAGTGATAAGGAAGCAAATAATTCTCTACTGATGATGCTATCATAGGGTGAATACAGTTGTGGTAATTACTGGTCAGTAATTACCAATTATCAATACTAACACGCCCAGTGGTGGAAGTTCGACCAATCTCATCTTGGACAAAAGTTTGGAAAACCGAGGAAATGGAAGTGATTTAGTAAAAATATCAGTCAATTGCTCAGAACCACTGACATGTTCCGGTTTCAAAAAATCAGACTCTAATTGTTGCCTCACAATGTGACAATCAATATCGATGTGTTTCGTTCTTTCATGGAACACAGGATTTGCTGCTATATGCAAGGTAGCTTGATTGTCACAAAACAGAGATATAGGCACCTGAACATGAAGTTTAAGATCATGTAAAATATAAGTAATCCACTACAATTCACAAACAGTGAGAGCCATACTACGGTATTCCGCTTCGACAGAAGAACGACTTACTATAGGCTGCTTCTTTGCTTTCCACAAAATAATAGAATTACCTAAGAAAATACAATAGCCGAAGAGGGATCGACGGCTCTGTGGACAGGCAGCCCAATCCGCATCACAATATGCCTTTAAAACAAGAGAACTAGCAGCAGAATAAAATGGAGTTGTATTAGGACATCCTTTAAGATACTTGATCACATACAAAGCTGCCTTTAAGTGACAATTAGTAGGATTTTGCATATGAATGCTAAGTTGTTGAACAGCAAACGTAATATCAGGTCTAGTCAGGCTCAAGTATAGTAGTTTACCCACCAAACTCCTATATTGGTCTGGATCGACTGACAAAGTACCCTGATTTGGCTTCAACTTAACACCTTGGATTAAAGGAGTGGGAACCGGCTTGGCATCTTGAAGACCAACAGCTTGTATTAAATCAAATATGTACTTCCGTTGTGTAATCTACATCCCATCAGCAGAACGGGCTATTTCCAGTCCCAAGAAAAACTTGGTATAACCAAGATCTTTAATTGTAAATTGATGGTGCAAGTGTTTTTTGACTTCTATGATAAGCTTTTCATTTGGACCTGTCAAAAGAAGGTCGTCAACATACACTAAAAACACCATTAGATCAGCTCCAGAACCTTTAACAAATAAACAATGATCATAAGCCGATTGTTGACACCCAAAAGCAGTTACTATAGCCTTGAACTCTTTGCTCCATTGTCGTCCGGCTTTTTTCAAGCCATAAAGAGACCTGACCAATTTGCAAACTTGTCCTGGAGCTGCTTTGGTGTAGCCGGCAGGTGGTTGCATATAAAGATCTTCATCAATGTAGCCATGCAAGTACGCATTGTTAATGTCACCTTGATGAAGAGGCTAGGCTTTAATAGTGACATCGGTAAGTAATAACCGAATAGCTACCAACTTTGCAACCGGAGAAAAAGACTCTGTATAATCCAGACCCAACATCTAATTAAACCTCTTGGGCGCTAGTCGTGCTTTAAATCTGTAAATAGTACCATAAGAAAATATTTAATTTGATATACCCATTTTGAGCCAATAGCCTTCTTTCCAGGAGGTAAAGAAGTCACTATCCAGGAAGTATTATCTTCTAGAGCTTTGAGTTCAACTTTCATTACTTGTACCCATTTAGGATCTTTACTAGCCTGTCCATAGGTTGCCAGTTCAGCAAACTTACTAATATTGGCAAAAAATGATGAAAAAAAAAGAAGAATAAGTATAGAGATTAGTACCTACAATGATCTGTGGAGTAGAGACACAACCATTAGTTGAAGAATATGCAATAAAATCCTTAAGCCAAGCTGGTGGAGCTGTAGTCCGAGTACTCCGTCTCAAAGGTGGTTGGATAACATTAGGTATGGAAGGCATAGAAAGTTTCTATTTCAGGTGGAGTACCTGTCATAGTAGGAGTAGGTATAACAGCCATATGTGGTGGTGAAGTAGTAGCAGGTGTAGTGTGGGAGTAATCAAAAGTAGTGGCTGATTCTAGAACATCAAGGCAATTGGGTAAAACAAACTGAGTAATGGTATGAGGATTGGAAGAGTGATAAGGAAATTTAGACCCAAAGAAGACCACATCTCTAGAGTAAAAGATCTTATGATTATTTAAATTATAAAGCTTATAAGCCTTATGTTGTGATGTATAACCAATAAAAACAGCAGGTATAGATCGATGATTGACTTTGATTTTATGAGGTGAAGTATTTGTTACATAAGCGAGGCATCCAAAAACTTTAAGATATGATAGATTTGGTAAAGTTTGGTAAAGTAGTTGATAAGGCGAAACCCAGTTTGTGCAAACAGAAGGCAGTCTATTTATTAAATGAGTGGCAGTAAGTAAAGCTTCAGTCCAAAAAGATTTAGGCATGTTGGACTGAAGCATGAGAGATCGAGCTATTTGCAAGAGAGTTTGGTGTTTTCTTTCAACAGTGCCATTTTGTTGAGGTGTATATGGACATGTTTTCTTATGATGGATTCTAGATTTAATGGAAAAATTGTTGACAAATCTAGTTAACAAACTCAAAACCATTGTCGATTCGGACTGCCTTAATTTTTTGCTGAAATCGAGTTTCTATATAAGTAAGAAAGTGTTGTAGGATGCTAGGTACATCAGTTTTAAATTTCAACATATACGTCCACGTGTATTTACTGGTTTCTTCAATTATTGTGAACATGTATTTAGCATTAGTAATAGACTCAATGGCATAAGGGCCCCAAAGATTAACATGAACCAAGTCGAACAATTTGTAATTTTGAGAGGTTGACTTTGGAAATGGAAGTCTATGTTGCTTTGATAAAGGACACACTGGACAATTTCTTTCAACAGTGCCATTTTGTTGAGGTGTATTATGGACATGTTTTCTTATTGAATGGCGATTCTAGGATTAATGGAAAATTGTTTGACAAATCTAGTTAACAAACTCAAAACAAACAATTGTCGATTCGGACTGCCTTAATTTTCCTTGATAATCGGAGTTTCTTATATAAGTAAGAATAGTGTGAGATGCTAGGTACATCAGGTTTTAAATTCACATATACGTCCACGTGTATTTACTGGTTTCTTCAAATTATTGTGAACATGTATTTAGCATTAGTAGTTAATAGACTCAATGGCATAAGGGCCCCAAAGCATTAACATGAAAAACCAGTCGAACAATTTGCTAATTTTGAGGAGGTTGACATGAACCAAGTCGAACAATTTGTAATTTTGAGAGGTTGACTTTGGAAATGGAAGTCTATGTTGCTTTGATAAAGGACACACTGGACAAAAAAAAAACTCTTTCATTTCAGAAGAACTTATTACATCGGTATGTTTCATTCTTTGTAAGGGTATTTGTCCTAGCCTAGAATGCCATAACAAGGACATATGTGAAGAATGATTAGAACATACAGAATTTATTGAACTCTTGACTTTATTGAGGTTAAAAGAGCTTGTAAACATGTGGTACAAACCAAAATGCATATCCCCAATGGCTAGAATCTCCTTACTCCACAAATCCTGTAATATAGAACAATCGGGTAGATTGGTTACGACAAAATGGCAGGTACAAGATAAAGCAGTAACGGAGAGTAGGTTACAATCAAAGGAAGGGACATATAGTGTATTATAAAGGATAACTCTATCATGGAGCGTAACGTGCCCGATATGTGTTACTGGTTTATAATTGCCATCAAGCATCCTTACTAGTTGTGGCCTTGGAAGTTCATAAGCTATATGAAATAAACTCTTGTCGTAAGTGACATGATCCGTAGCTCCCGTATCAATAATCGATATTGGCCTTTACTTCTGTTTGTAGAATTAACAGTTAAGTTTGTATGAGACATACCTATAAAAGATCCCACACCTAAGTTGGCAAAATTAACACTTGGTTGTTTAGTCTGCTGTGGTACTATACCATGGGCTTTCATTGCCTTCAAACACTCCTGTTGTATTAAGCTGGATAGGTTTTCATTCATCTCGTCGCTCCCATGAAGTGGTGCTGCCTCTTGATGGTCAATTGACATGTCAAGCGCAGCATGATAAGCCCGTGACTGACCCTTCTTTTGTTTAAGCTCCAAAAATCAATATGGATACCCATGCAATTTGAAGCATAAATCCTTAACATATCCAGTTTCTTTGCAATCCGTGCAATACCGATCGGCTTCTTCTGCTTATTATTTTTTCGGTAGATACTCTTGCCTTCAAGATTTTTAGAGCCTTAATGCTGCACTAACAAAACAGCAGGTGTTTCACTGGAATCTATGGTAACAAAGTGCATCTCCCTCTTTTTTTTCCACACATAGGACCATAGAGTAAGCCTTACTAACACTAGGAAAAGGTTCCATCAATAAAATTTGGTTGATTACATTTTCAAAACACTCATTGAAACCCATGAGAAATTGAATAAGTTTTTCTTCATTATCCAAATCTGCTATTTCTTTAGCAATTTCACATGAACAACCTCCACACTTGCAAACATGATACTTCTTTAAACAAGCAAGCTCATCCCACATTTTCTTTAATTTAGTGTAATAAACATAAACAGCAGAATTACCTTGAGTAAAGCTCATTATTTCCTTTTTGATTTGAAGAAGCAGTGGACCGTTGCTTTCCCCAAACCTTTCAGCCAAATCTTCCCAAAGATCCTTCGAAGATGCAGTATATAAAAAAGCATCAGCCAATTCCTTAGAGATGGAATTAAGCATCCAAGAAATCACAATATTATCTATCTTTGTCCATTTGTCAAAGATAGGAGAATCAAAGGCAGGTTTTGGGTATTTGCCATTAATAAAACCCAGCTTGTCTTTGGCCTTAAGAGCGATCAACATCGATCTGCTCCAGGACAAATAATTAGGGCCAGTTAAAGATGCATTCACTTGAACAGTTCCTAGCAAATCAGAGTTGCTCAAGAACATTGCATCATTCACAGAGCTCTCACTCACTGTGGTAGGATTTGCAACAGGAGTTGTTTGATTGGGAGGATCCATGATGATAGTAAGGTTTAGGGTATAAAGAAATCTGTGAATTGGGTTTTTTAAGAAAAGGTAAAGTAATTATCAAATTCAATACCCAGGCTCTGATACCATGAAAAGAAAAGTAAATAGAAAAGTAATGAATAATCTTTAGTAAATTAAATTATCTTCTTGTACAATATTACAACAAATTTATAAGCTCTTTGTAACAAATTATGAGCAAATGCATACGAAATATCTGCCGTGGCTATGAACAAATATGACAGCAATCTCGCAACAGTAATCCAAAAACTTAAAGTGATAATGAAGCAAATAATCCTCTGCTGGTGATGGTGTCATAAGGTGAATACAGCTGTGGTAATTATTATTCAGTAATTACTAATTACCAATACTAGCAAGCTATTTTTAGACATGTTGATTGATTAAGTATTATAGATAATCTTTTTACTTAAGTGATTTATATGATTTTAAATATGCAAAATTATCTTAATACTATTGTGCTTCTATTGTGTTTGAAAATATTTAAAGTCTAAGTTTTTATAAATCACAATTCATCCCTCTCATATAGCCTATTGGGACCTACAATTAATTCCAGCAGCAGTTTATTGTTTTCATCGATTTGTGTTTGTCTTATCTCTATTTTCTTAATTTTTCTTATATTTCCATCACTTTCTATCTTTCGAATTCTTTTGTGATAGTATTTCTGAATCGGGATAGTTTTTCTTTGATTTGAGAAAATTTTTTCTTTAATTTTATTATTTGTTAAATATTAATGTATAAAGATTTTTTTTAAATGATTTTGGAAGAAGGTGGACAAAATAAAATCCTACATTATTCTTGTTCTATAAGAAGCTTATTCTTCCTCCTACGATTTTCTGCATTTAGAGCATAGTGCTATAGTTTTGGATTATACAAATTCAGAGAAAATTTTCAACCTTAATGTCAATTTTCATATTAAGATTGAATGAATAATCAATTAGCTTTTTTTTTTTTTTTTTTGAATGCACTCGATTGAATAATTTGGTGAAGGGGATATAGTTGCAGAGGACTGTTAAAAAAGATATTGGGTGGGTGGGAAAGTTGGAGAAGGAAAGAATTGTTAAAGGACAAAAAAAAGACCTCTTTAATTTTATTTTTATTGTTTTTTATTAGTTAAATTGCCAATTAAGCCCGGACCTTTTTTTTTTTTATGCTTTCACACTCCTTAGAGAGTTGATTTTCACGTAGATTTTGAAGATAAAAGAACGGAAATTGAACAAACTTACAAGGACATAATAGGTCACTCTCGCAAACTTCAGGGTGCCCAAAGGGTTTTTTTAAAAATTCAAGGGCAATATTTTATATATTGCCAAAATTTAAATGATAAAGGATCAAACATTTTAAATATAAGTGATTAACGTATTTTGAATTATTTCAATATATTAAATTATATTTTTTATTTAAATTAAATAAAAAAAACAATCCTGCGTTACCTTTCTTCACCCAAAAAATAAATCTTTTAGTTTTTTAATTATGTTTTTTTATTTTTTATTCCATGCTTCCAACCCTTTGATGTTGTATTGTATGGCCTAAATATACACAATGGAAGCATATTGATTAATATTTGTGTCCGCTTTTTACACGATTGATTTCCACCTATACTTCCCATCAAAAATTTTCACAGGTGAATGTGTTTATGGTTTTTTCTTTAACACCTTTGGCTATTACTTTTTTGCATTTGCTTTTATTGGATGCAAATTATCAACTTAAAAATTGAATGAAAATCCCATAATTTGATTTCCCCTTAAGATATTTGGAAGCAGCAATTGAATGCTGGTATTCTTCCGTTGGTAGATTTAATGCTTACAAAATATCTAGCTTCAAGGGCAATAAAGTAAAATCCAAAACTTGTTTCGAATTCAGCCAATGAAATATACAATTATCTCATAAAAAAAATTAAAGAAATCAAATAAAAAAATTACACGATCCTTTCTCCTCGTAGCATGATGGCCTGTCTTGCCTCTCTTCATGGGTCGTGCGGTGCAAAATTCGAAGGTGTAAAACCAAATAAAAATATTTAATTATCTTAAAATTGCTAAACCTTTAAATATCTTAAATAGTGAATTTCAAATACACGATGATTTTAACTATATATCAATAATAATAATAATAATAATAATAATATCCTAGAAGGCTTAATCCTAGACATTTAAAATAATGTGTAAATCTCATTATCCAATTGAGATTGATTATTTTTCTTTATAAATAATCACATTATTTTCTTATGTGTGAATTATAAGTAATTTCTTTCTCTGCATAACCACAAAATTATAATTATTAAATCAAGTCATTAAATAAATGAATTAGTTCAAATTTAAGACATACAAGGTATTATTATGTTATTTAATACCTGATTAGATTTGGCCTCCATGAACAATCAATTCAAAACCAAAAAATTAAATTGATTTGAATTGATTCAATTTGATTTTTATCATTAAAAAACATATAATTAATACAATTCGCACTTACTTCATTTAGTTAAAAATTGAAAAATGCCTCACCCTACCGAAAGTACCTGTACAATTTCATTCAGATCTAGGAATTGGACAAACATTACTCTAAGTATTGAAAGCCCTTCGCATATGTTATAATATATATTACTCTAAACTTATTATTTGATTATTTTTTTTCATTAAAAAGCAAAAAGGAATTCGGGAAATTTACCACTGAAACAACTTATTAAAGTAGATATAAATGGATACAGACTACCAACCGTTAGGAGAGGCAGAAACAATTTGATCAAAAATAAGCAATTAGAGCATCTCCAATATTAATGCTCTTATTTTAAATTGTCACATCAGACAAATGCCGTTAAGATTTTTGAAAAAATCACTCTCTGATGCTAATGTTTTTTTATTATGTCAATTTAGACGGTGTCAAAAAAATAAATAAACTTATCTATTAACCTTTCTACTTAGAAGGCGTTTGTTAGGACAATGTGGGCATTTATTGGCTCTATAGTGAGTGCTATATATTAAAATTGTTGGATCCAGAAAAAGAAAGAAGAAACATGATGCAAAAGGATATTAAAACTAGTGCCATTAGAGAGAAATTTTTTAAAATTCAACGTCTATAAAGTAGACATTCAATCACTATTATTTTCCACATTTTCTATTTTCATATGACATATTAGTCCACAATCCATATAGCCGAAGATATTAGCTCCTCTTCTCATCTTTTTTGGGGCATCCATATTTTCAACTGCCCATACAAAATAGACCACCACCAAACCATAATATATTAGTTAAGGTCTATTGATATTTTTATGCCTAAAATTAAGACTTATTTAATTAATAGTACCTCGGCAAGAATTACGCCAAGTTCTCAGGAAGAAGGAATCGCTGAAATTTACTTCAACATTTCTTTCTAAATTATCGCGTCATCTCTTTGACTCGCAATACCATTTGAACCCTAGATCTTAATATAACTAATTCAATAAAACAATTATGAAAAAAAAAAAAGTATAATTATAGTTTTTAGTTGCCACAAATGTGATTGAAAGTTGAATGTTATATGAACTTGAATTTTAAAAAAAAAAAAAAAAAATCGTAGCTAATTTTAGCTGAGTGTACAATTTATTAGGGTTTTTTGATTACTTGCCACGAGTATCTAAACCCGTTTTCATTTAACAGTCTACAAAAAACTTGGCTAATTTTTTAGCCTTCCCTCAGGAGGAGAGTTTGTGTTGCGGGAGAATCGAAACTTATGATCTAAGTGATTGTGATCAGCCACGAATGGCTTTTTGCCACTGAAACTACCCCAATTTCAAATTACATATATTTTAAAACAACTCAAAAATATGATAGCTAGATTTTAGTGGGTGTATAACTTAAACAACTTCAAATATCATTTAAACAACTTAAATATTTATATGGATAATTTGTAGTAAATAATAAAATTAAAATACTTTAAATTTTTTTAGTTTGATCAAATTAATAAAGAAAAAAATTCAAAATTTTTTAAAAAAGAAAAATAAAATTCTCAACAAATTAGAACGTCTGAACTTTTCATTTATTTTCAGTTAATATAATATATACTAGTTTTTAAAAACCGTACTTCACCGCGCAAAAGATATTAATATATTATTTTGAGTAATTATTTATCGAAGTGTTATAACACATTTTTAAAATTTTTCTATTTATGTAATGTTGAAACTAAGAATATAATAATGATCGTAAATATTTTAAACCAAAATTCGGAAAAAAATAATTTAAAGCTAGATTATTATAATAATTTATATTAATATTAGATTGAATTACTCATATGCCATACTACTCAAAAGTTAGGATTTTAGAAAAAAAAAAAAAAGGCATAATTCGATTATTAAAATTAACCATAATATTATATCAATCTAATTAGCGTGATTATTAATTATTTGAAAAAAACAAATTAGTATTCTATTACTTTATTACAAAAATTATTATTTGGATCATTAATTATTGCAAAAAAAAAAATAAAGAGTTTTTTATTAATGAAATAAATTTATTATATGGTATTAATTATTGAATAAAAATAACAAAAATAATATAAAAAAGTTCATTATTTTAACTCTTGTATATAATAGTAAGAAATCCTCGTTCATGTGTATTTGTATAATATAATGTGTATATAGATATATACGAACATTTGGAAGATGGGAAAGGGACAGTCCCAGGGTCTTGCAGAATTCCTTTCAGATGTCCAGTCTTGTTTCAATTGGCTATCACATGTTTACTTGCGGATTTGATTTATATCCAATGTTATGGCCCAATTCCTTGTGAAATTAAATAATTTCTTTTGAGAGGAATAGCACATCCATTCGAATTTATTGAGGACTAGAAGAACGGACCATTACCTCCAATTTTATAATTTTCACATAATCAGACATTATGGGCATTAGTTCCTGTTTCAAGAAACCTTCCCTATTAAAACTTCGTCTTTCCAAAGGCTCATGTTATTGTTGTACCAGGTGGTGTGCGGTAGGACCCATATCATCGGAAAGCTAATGCTTTAGTTTAGTTTTGCTCTTGTTATCCTGAAAATTAACATTTGAAGAAAGTTCGCAGTATTCATAAATTCTGAATTTTTGAATCATCATTCTTTGGATTATCGGTCTGAGTTTTGTCAGGATGGCAGCTCGAGTTGGAGCCTAAAAGTGAGCGATTTGGCATTGTTTAGAGAAGGATGATTTTTTTTTTAAGTCCAAGTATTCACTTTCATATGCTCTCGCCTTCTATCAAAAAATTTTTTTTGTTTTCTGTGAGGCCAACACTGCTTATTTTGTTTGGATTTTTGAACTGTAGCCAAACAAAAATTGGCAATAAAAAAGAAATTCACTTGTGGGAAAGAAAATTGCCAAGCACATCTACGCGTGACAGTTCAAATCTTGAGCCATGAGAAAACATCTAGTTGCATGCATTCAGAAGTGTGAAGGCCCATGAGAAAAACATTCTAGGTGTTGATCATTCAGATTTTGGCAAGCAATTTCAAATTTTGAATGGGAGAAGCAAGAAACTATACAAAAAACTAAAACAAATCTTGTGAATTTACGTTGAAAGGACGTTAGAGATAGAGAGTTATATATAATGATCGTGTTTTAATATAAAATAAATCTACTTAGAAGTTGGAAGTTTTAGTGGATTAGGTTAATTACATGATTAGATTATATTATATTAGGTTTTTAAAATTTTCCATTATCACTATTTATACATTAAATTAATTAAGTTGGAAAAATTGACCAATTAAAATTACAAAAAAGATAAAGAAAATTATTTAAATTTTTCTTAAAAATTAAAAATAGAATATTAACGAAGAGAATATCATTAACTTTCTCTTGTTTCAGCTTTTCATATTATATATTATTTATATATATATATATATATATATATATATATAATATATAATATAATTATAGCGAAAAATCATATACTAAATTGAATCTAAAAAGGTCATAATTATGACATTTTTGATTTCGTTAAACAAGTTTTTAGAAGATCAAAATTGGACTTTTATTTCTGTTGCTTATTGCTATAAAAGGTAATTCAGTGGTTTAAGGTCCATATGTATATTATATTAAATAAACAGGAAAAGGAGACGCTCATTTGACTGCAAACACATTTACTTTTTAATCAAGTTGGTTTTTTTTTTATCTTATATTTATTTTTTCTTAAATCTAACGGTTTGAAAGCCATCAATTCGATTCATATATATTACATAATTATAAGATTGCATTAGTTTTATATATATAAAAAAAAACTGTCATATTAAATGCATAAATTATTTTGACATCTGGTAAAAAATTTTGGACTCCGTTTTGAGTAGCAGCTCGTAAGGAAAAACGTCAAAATCATAATAGATGCGAATCCATAGCTAATGAGATTTATGTTTGGACTATCAATTAATTAATATGAATTCAAACTGTTTAGCTGTACAGATTAACTGAACTAAACCATCGTTTTTAAAATTTAGAAGTGCAGTTTCCCAAACGCTGCTACACAAAATACCACGCTAACAACAACAAAACGGCAGTAAAAACTTTTGGCTTGTTAAAAAAAAGAAGAAGGTCTATTTGTCTTCCTGTCAGCAACCTTGGTGAACCCGCATTGTTACCTTGATAAACTGCACAGAGTTTAATCTTATCGTGTCTATCGGCCATTCATATATGATTAAGTAGTGACAGTAACGACCAACCGTTTGCATAAAATTACCAACCAACAGTTACCCGTCGCGATCTCACGAAATTATTTAATAAACAAATTTAAATTAAAAAAAAAAACAACAACAAAAGCAACTGCAAACTCTAGTCTCTTCTTTTCTCAAATCCAGAACAAAAAACCAAGAACCCAAAAAAAATCTAGAAAGTGCTTCAACAAGAAAACAGTGGGGGTTTTTCTATTCAGAGTAAGGATAGAGCCTGGCGGTTCGAAAAACTTGCGGCGGGCTGCTCCTTGCTGAGAGAGCCTCTTCGAGGGAGGTGGTGCAGAGGCTCTCGCAGCCGCCGGCAGCAGCAGCGGCGCCGGTGGGTAACAATTACACAGCTACATCAGCGAGCCGGAGGGCCAGTGGAACTTACCTCATTCCGAAATCGGAAAGGATGAAGGGACTTTTCAATTCTAAAGCCTTCGAACTCCGGTTGATATTGTTCGGGCAAACGCGAGATCTCCTCATCTTACGCTGATCGCAGCCCCTCATCCATGCTCGCGATCCCAGCGTGAAGGAAAAGGTTTTGTAATTAGTTTTTTGTTACTAAGTTTTTAATTTGGTGCGATTTAAACTTTATTCTGGATTTTTAGGGGATTCTGATGTTTTCCTCTTTAGGTTGTGTGGGGACCAGGCAAGTAACATTTTTACGAATTGTTTGCTGGTTTATAGAAATTGGATTTTATATTGTGTTTAGTGGAGGAATTTGTAGGTTTCCTAAAATGTTCAAACGATTTATGATTGATACTTATTAATCTACGTGAAACAAAAATAAAACCTAGTGTTTGTTTACCTTTTTTCGTGTGGGTAGAGAGTGATCTTATAATTTCAATATAGGAATCTCGAGGAGTGTAAAGGCTTTCAAGTTCTTGTAGCATTTAACGATTAGGGAGGGTGAGGCTGCAAATGCCAATTGATGTATCATCATCTCATGCAATTGTGGGGTTGATTTATGTTTGACTGGGTTTCTGTTTTCTTGATAACATCGTGATAATAAAAAACTACAGATAGAAAATTCACAAAAGTACATATTTCAAAAATCTGATTTCATGAATCAATTAAATTTATTAATGTGGGACATTATTAGTGTTAGCTGTTTCATTTCCATTAGTTCATTTGTTCAAGCAAAATAATACAACTAAATTTTGGGTGCGCAAGTGAATCTTGGAGGAATATTATGAGGATGTTGCAATAAGGTCTATTGAAGTTACCTTTGTTTTCCACATTTTTGATTTTTTATTTTATCTGGTAGGTGGGTATGTCTGGTTCTGCTTTTGTAATTCATTTTCTCAATTTTACATCACTTCCTTTAAAACTTCATATTTTTTGCAGATGGCAGAAGCTCTCTAAAAATATCAGGGATAATATAATATATAATAATAAATATATATATATAGTGAATCTTGAGCCAGTCTCAGGAAAGCATGTGCCACAAGCTGAACTCAAGAATTTTTCAGAAAGGAAATACTCTTCGTCTTTTTGATCATGCCTACCCAAATTGAACTTGGAGGTAGGAGTATGCAAGATGCTACACTTAGAGCATTACCTTGTGCTCTTATGATTTCTGATTTTTTAACTATCTTTTAAATTAAGTGATTATGTTTAAATTCATTTTATTTATGTGTTTTATAAATGGCTAGGACCATGCAATTTCTTATTTTCTCTCATTATTATTTAGGCATGCAAGGTTCTTTTCTGCAGCCCAAAAGATGCCACTTCAAAGTTGTTTTTGCAAATTTTACAAAAGACAGCAAGTTTAATTCCCGGCTGATTGCATCTGACTACTTGGGAAAAGAATACAAAGATCTTTTGGAATATTTTGATTAGCAGGGGTAAGCTTGAACTGCAAGAATTTGTAAAAAAAATTTATGATTATGATCGTAATTGATGATTTACATATCATGTTTATTGAAGGATTTATTATTGATGATTCTTGGGATTGAAACCTTTTTATTGAGTCGGGTTGTTCCTGAAAATTTTGTTCTATATCCCTTCTCATTGGTTTACATGTTTTCTTCCATTCTACTGTTGGCTTTACAAGTTGCATGGAGCTTCTATTATTGGGAATTTGGGCACGCAATTTGAAGCAGTTGTAAGTTAAAACTCTCTTTTGTGCAATATTTATTAGCTTCTTATTTTTGCTTGTTGCTTCTTTAGTTATGAAAGCACAGGACATGGCCTTACATTAGGTGCAATTTGAGGAGTGCATACGTCACCAGAGCGTTGCAAAAGTGAAGTTTAAAGATCAATATGGTTGCCTAGTTTTTACTATTAGTTAATCTCTACAAAGTGCAAAGTGGAAATTTTCATATTGGTTCTTGTCAAAGTTGTTTTGGAAATTATTATTTTCGTTTAACGTTGAATGTGAAAACTCAGAAAGCTTATATTGTGGGTTTGGCTGATGTCACCCCAATTATATGAAGGCTGTAAATAATTGGTATTATGCCAAAAATTTCCCCAGCAAGCCTAGCTATTAAACTCATTATCCTTTTGATTTGCTATATTTTTTTGTTTTTGTTTTTGTGTTATTGGGGTGAGTTTTTTGGGGTGGAGGGCATTGCATCAATAGGCCTTTTAAATTTGCCTTAAGCCTCGGTAGATTTGCTTGTGGAGAATTACTTCTTTTCTAGTCATTATGCTAATACCCTTTGTAAGTCAGATGAATTTCTTGTTTAGTTTTATTGTAAACAATTTGGTTTCAAGTTAATTGATGGAAGAATTTGGGAAAAGTTAATGTCAGGTCAAATTTCAATGAAAGTTTTGTGAATTATGCTTTTTATCTTTTCTGATGGTATTTGTTCTGTTTTTAACATGCTTCGTATTTTTTTTGTTTTGTTTTGCAGAATATGTTCTGAATCCAATCAATGTGAAAGAAATTCTTTGATTATATTACAGGCTTCCAAATTTGACAGTTGCAGCAGATGCTGCTTGCTACTTTTAAGGTTTTAGGATTACTTTCACTCTATAGCTATGCGTTGTTTTTTTTTTTTTTTTTTTTTTTTTTTTTGTTGAAAAGATTACTTGTAGCTTATCTCAGCCAATTTTTTAGAAGATAAAAACAATTTGAAATTTACAATTTGCGTTCTTTTAAAGTTGTGGACAATTACTAGTTGCATTTTCAGAGTTGCAAGAGTTGCGTTCACTGTATTAGGACATGTTGGATTTCACTTCCTTGCATTACAATTTTCCTAATTGGATACAAACCACTCTGGAAGTTCATTTGGTGTTTCTATGCATGATTTTGGTGATGGCTATGTGATATATAATTTTTGGTAAATTAATATTTTTTTTGTTGGATGGGGGGAATTTGCGGAAAAATTTAATTGTTTTTTAGTTTCCATTGTTGCATATGAAAATATTTTCCAAGAAAAAATCATCATTTTGCCTTTCATTTTCTGATATTTAATATTATAGGAGTTAATTAGTAATCAGTCATGTTTCATTGTCAAAAAAAACAATACTATTTTTGAGGAAAATGACCTTCCCCATTTTTTAAGAAATAGTCATTTTCCCGGCCAAATTAGGGATGTATTTCTGACTTTCTTGAACTCATAAATAAGTTAATGGACTTACACATGAACCGTATGTCCACAAGCCTTGCCTAGTCTACTGACTTTTACTGCCCACGATGCAAGTTGTCGTTCAATCTCAATTGACTACCACTAGCAGCAACAGCTTACAGCCAATTTTCTTCCTTTTTGTGTAATTTTCTTTCTAGTTATTAAGGTTAGAATAAAAAATTTAATTCTTACATGGTTAAATATTAATTAGTTTTTTCAAATTTTCTAAAATTTGCTAAACACTTAGAAACTAACAGTGCAAATAATTTCATTTCTCATTTGAAATGGTTCTCATAGAGCATACTTTTCATTTACGAACTTATGTTTCGCAAAATAAATGGAGGCATTGTCTGCACCACTACTAATATTGTGATTTCAGTCAATTTTACAGTAAGCAATATATCCCTGTCATTTGTTGCAGGAACTCTTAAACAAGGCATAAAATCTACAGTAGCGGAGTTTCTTTCAAAGAATTATGAATGGCGTCAGTTCTGCTATCATTTTGGGTTTTGGATAGGTGGTCTTGTGAAAGTTTGTATTTTGCCTGGCATAAGGTATTTCATTTTTCATTGCATGTCCAGGAAACTGGATAAGGCAATCATGCTTTATGTGCTTGATATGCTAAAAGCATTTTGATTGTAGATTTGAAACGGATCGGTGTAATGAGAATTGACAACATCTGCTAATTATTTTTGTGTCGCATACTGAGACTAAGTACATAACTTATAAATAATTGGAAACACTCAAATTAGAAGCGAATGCTAATTGATTCGAGTTTATTTGGTTCCTTTCTTCTTCTTTATTTGTCTCCACGATTTCTTTCTTCTTCTATGTTGCATATTCAATGGGCATGTTTATAGTTTCATACCTATTTTCAAAGACGGCTAACTCTACTGAATTCCAAATTTAAGTTTTATATTTTTTTTTTCTGGCATTCTTGTAGTCAATTCAGATCCTTGCATATTGTTGAACTTGTGTATGCTTGGTTGCAGTTTCTTTGAAGAGTTATAAATTCAAAAGCTACTAGAATCT
>NW_023591073.1:0-60092 GCF_014843425.1 Jatropha curcas | reverse complement strand
AGAGAGAGATTCGCCTCAAATATACATAGACGTTCTGTTAAATGTTTTAATACATTCATAACATACTCAAAAGAAGGTTCAAATATACAACTGCTACAATCAGTAGCATACTATCTACATCAAATAAAACGATCTCTCCTGGTTCTTTTTTCCTTTCCTTTTCTGCGATAGTACAAAAGCAACTATCGCTAAGCATATTCTTAGTGGTGTACTAACAAAAACAATAAGGGAATTATAAATTCATAACCACCATGTTAAAGCGAAATAAGAAGAAACAATACCATTTAAATCAAAATTCATAATATAGTCTTTATAGCTTTTATAGAGTCAATTCTAAGGCCAGCCATCATTGTCTAATGTGCACATCTAGACCTACTATCTACAACCTCAATCTGTGATATGATTTCGACAGAAGAGGGAGCAATATACAACCTCAACATGGAGGGAGAATTTCATATCAATCATATATCATCAAGTGATGATATCCACGTTCAATGGATCGTAATATCAACTTCAACAAATGAAGTGATATGCGGGGTAATAACCATGTCTATATCAGCTGTTAGACTTTTAAACCATTCCATTTATGTAATAATATCAAAATCACAATGGACAACATTTCATTTCACAACCACTGGTAAAAACAGCCAATCACGGCCACCCCTCATACTACAGTTATCAATTATCAATTGGCCAACATCCTCCTCTTTTACGGTATAAGAATCATAAAATTCATTTACATATGTCATTCGGTCGTATGCTTTCAAAATAATCTTTTTCCTTTTTAAAAATTATGAAATTTTACAGGGCCCTACCCTAAGATGTTGGGAACATACTGTAAAAATTTCAGGGCAAATGAATATAAAGAATTCAAGATATAGTCAACGAAATGCAAGCTACTCAAATGCTGAAATTCTGCATTTCATAAACATCGAATGAATTTAGCATGCCATTGACTTCTATTGTTTGAATTGTTATTATTATGTGTCTAGGATGTGGGTGGTTAAGTGTTTGGATATGAAGTGTTTCAATCTTAAAATCTAAGGGTCCATATTGACACTTGGCGAATCCCACATTAGCTTACGCCCAAGCATCAAGTGATGTACATAAAGGGTGGCAGCCTTGAACTAGTGTGACGCGTTTTGGGCTGGCAGAGTGGGTGACCCCTGGCCCAGGAACAAACCCGTGCGGGCCGTAAGCCCAAAGCAGACAATATCACACTAAAGGCTGGGCTGTTACAATTTGGTATCAGAGCCTGACCTTGGCCCTCTGGCCGGTGGTGGGGCAAACCTTAGCGAGGATGCTGAGTCCCTAAGGGGGGGTATAGGGGCTACACCTTAGGCGAATCCCACATCGGCTATGCCCAAGCATCAAGTGATGTACATAAAGGGTGGCAGCCTTGAACTAGTGTGACGCGTTTTGGGCTGGCAGAGTGGGTGACCCCTGGCCCAGGAACAAACAGAGTGGGTGACCCCTGGCCCAGGAACAAAACCGTGTGGGCCGTAGGCCCAAAGAGGACAATATCACACTAGGGCTGGGCTGTTACAGAGAGTACGGCTCATCAGGGGTTTCGGTGACGCCACTGACTAATTTCCACGTGATATGATTACTTGAAGATGATAATAATTGTGATTGCTATTCTATTGTCATTTGTGTGATAAACTGCATGATCATATAACTAGTCGGAGGACTAAAATGATATATGATAGCATATGTGTGATTGTGTGGGGTGAGAGGGTTATCTAACCCTACTCATTGAGTTTGGCGCTCACCCTTGCCTACTATTTTTTTAGGTCACAGAAACGAAGAAAAGCCCCTATGGAGTTGCAACGTTAATTATAGAAGACTGTTAATGATAGAAATAACGATGTAAATGTAAAGGTAGAGTTCCACAATTATATTCAAGTTGGGTTGTAAATGAATAATAATAAGAGTCCATATTAAATATATGAACTGTATTTTGGATACGTATGTGAAATAAGTTACTGGGCCTGAATCTACAATTATGAATAGAATATGAGTTTTAAATAATTTAGGCTTACTACGGGCTTCGGGGGCCTTAAGTCCACCTAGTCCTAGTGCTGGTCCGGCCCACGGAAATGGGTCGTGACAGATACAATAAACGGCTGGTCACCATAAACCTCACGACTTTTCAGCTTTAAGATGTCTAATTCCATAAATCAAGGATTTACATATCTTTTTTACCTAATCCTTGACTGTTACAACATGATCTCAGACTTTTAAACTTGGCTTTAGACAAAGATTTTGTCATAATAGCAATATCTTCTTTTCTGAAGTAATAAACCAAATCAACTTCACCTTTCTTCTCTACTTCTCTAATTTCATGACATTTCACATTAATGTACCGGGTCCTTCCATGTTGGACTAGATTTTTAGTGATTGTAATGGTAGATTTGTTGTCAATCTAAATAAAATAGCATCTTTCTAACTTTGTCCCAGATCTGACAATAATTTTCTTAACCAAATAGCTTGGTTTGTTGCTACTGCTGCAGAGACACAGTCAACTTTAGCTCAAGCTTAAGCTACAACTTCTTGTTCTTTTTGAATTCCATGAAAACACAACACTTCCAAAAAAAAAAGAAAACACAACCAGAGGTGCTTTTTGAATTATCAACACTACTAACCCAATCACATTCAGCATAACCAACTAGTTCTTTGCTTTCATTTTTTAAATAACACAATCTATAATTAACTGACTATTTGATGTATCTCAACACCCTTTTTGCTGCACCAAGGTGAATCTAACTAGGAGAGTGCATAAACCTTGATTATACAAGCTAGCCAAAAACATAATATCAAGTCTGGTTGTTGATATGGTTGTTGATAAATAAAGCAGACCCTCCTTTTTAAGCTTCTATACAACTGAAGCCATCAGCTTGATTTTAAGCTTCTATAAACTGAAGCATCAGCTTGATTCCCGTAATCATACTTGGAGAATTTTTTATTTACTACAACTTCAGTGGCCATAGGTTTAGATCTTTCCATGCGAAATTTTTTCAAAACTTCCCAAGCATATTTTCTCTATGAGATGAAAATGCTTCCTTCACTTTGATCAAACTCCATGCCTAAAGAATAATTCATTACACCAAGATCAGTCAGTTCAATTCAATCTCTATATTCAACTTGAATTGCTACAAGGAGTCACAGTCACAACCAGTTACCAAGAGATCATCAATATAAAGAGAAACAAGCTCAATTGCATTCCCATTCTTCTTACATAAAAGGTTGCCTCATTTTCACTTCTTATAAACCCTTGTTGCTGTAGGTAGCCATCTATTCTGCTATACCAGGCTCGAGGTGCCTGTTTTAGCATGTAGAGAGATTTATTGAGCTTATAAACCATGCCTTCTTTTCCAGCAATTGAATCCTCTGGTTTCTCAACAAATATATCTTCTTCAAGCAAACTATTTAAAAATGCAAACTTAACATCTAGGTGATATATTCTCCAACCTAGCTCTGTTGTAAGTTTCACCAGAAGTTTAATTGTGTCATGCCTAGCAACAGATGTGAAAGTATCCAAAAAAATCAACACCATGTTGCTGGTAATAACCCTTGACCACCAAACGAGCCTTATATTTATTTATAGAACCATCTGGATTAAGTTTGGTTCTATAAACCCATTTAACACCAATCACTTTTTGATTTGGAGGTCTTTCTATCAAGTGCCAAATCTTATTCTTTTCAATCATGTTTATCTCCTCCTGCATTGCAATTCTCCATTCTACTTTACTTGCGGCTTCATCATAGCTAGCAGGCTCAATGTAGTTATATTGCTTCTCTCATAACATATTCAAGAGTTCTTATTCCCCTGGTGGGAGCATCATCAATTGCATCTGAATCTTCCTCATTCTCAGTTGCATCTTGATCTTGAGACAAATCTTCTTCAAGTTGATTTTTTTTATTTTTTATTTTCAGCTAGTTGGCTTAAGTGTAGCTATATTGCATCTCTCATAAACATCATTAAAAGTTCTTGTTCCCTTAACAAAAGCATCATGAATTGCATTTGAATCTTCCTCATTCTCAGCTGCATCTTGATCTTGAGATAAATCTTCTTCAAGTTGAATTTTCTTTTTAATTTTCAACTTCATTTTTCACCTAATCCCATTTAGATTGTTCATCAAACTTCATATCTCTACTCACTGTTACTTTTTTGGTCTTGAAATCATAACTTTGTATCCTTTCACAGTGCTACTATAAACAAAAAAATTTCTAACTTAAGCTTTAGAGTCAAGCTTGTCTCTCTTAGCTTTTGGAACATGAAAATAGTAAACACTTCCAAAAACTTTGAGATGATCAACTATAGGCTTCACTTGATACTATAATTCATACGGAATTTTGCCATTTAAAATTTTTGTTGGCAATAAATTTAGCAAATATACTAAGTTATTTACAGCCTCAGCCTAGAAAGTTTTTGGAACCTCTTTTTCAAATAGCAAGCATATTGACATCTCCATAAATGTTCTATTTTTCCTTTTACTCACTTCATTTTGTTGAGGAGTGTATTGAAGAAGCATTTGATGAATAATTTCCTCTTTTTTACAAAAAACTTTTGTAACACCCACCTCCCAGTCCCGAGAGACTCGACGGTGGATGCCACATTCGGTGCCGGAGAGACCATCCTAACTTAATATATAAATCATAAAATCAGATTATGAATTAGAAGTTATAAATCATAAAATCAGATTATGAATTAGAAGTGATTAAGTATTTGCAAGTTTAGCAAGTAATTTTTTTTATTATTAAAATATATATATAACTTATGAAAAACGATTTGGGAAAAATCTGACAGTTTAACTGTAAGAGTTTGCCTTAAACTGAGCTCACCAAAAATATGGTCAAAATGGTTACTCAATTCAGTGATGCATGTGGCCCGACATAATAAAGTCAGTTTGGGTATTTCAGCTATAAGTTGAGCTATATATATCCAAATTGGACATAAGAGGATGGGTTGGAAAGATAAGAAGTAGACTACAACTTTCATGAAGGACTCAGACACAAATGAAAAATAGAAAGGATAAAAAAATAGTCCTTAATCTCACCCAATAACATTTTTTTCCAAATTCAGCTTACTTTAACCATGAAAAGAACATGAAAGACAAAAATACAAGGTAGAGATTTCTACCACATACTAAATACTCATCAAACATCTTCTACCACATACTAAATACTCATCAAACATCACCCAATAACATGTTATTGCAACCAAAGTTCAACAAATCAATCATTTCATACAAAATCCCAAAATATACACATGATAGCCTATATGAGCAAAATCAAAAATTAAAGTAAGGTAAGTCAGTTTATGAACACTAACTTTAAAAACAAGCTTGGATTAAAGTTTCCTAAGCCTTAGCTTTGCCTTACACCTTGATAGAAGGTTTCTCCAACCTTTGGCTCAAGTAATCTCTAAATTTCTTGAAATAAATTCAACCAAAAATCACTTTTTCAAGCTCAATTCTCTAAAGATTAAATCACTTAAATCAAGGTTGGATGGGGTGAATTTGGGGGATTTTAGCAAGTAAAAAGTTGAAGAAAAACAAAGGAGAAGCAAGGAGAGGAAAGTTGGCGTTGAAGAGAAGACAGAAGAAGAGAAAAATGTGGTTTGCTCAATTAATTGGAGTTGAAACTTTAATAAAGCATACTAAAGGGGTATTTAGTATTTTGCACATAAATTGGATGGCTTAAATTAGTCAATGGTTTTTTATCTAATCTACATATTCTCTAATTAAATTTTCTTCAACAATATTATTTATCTCCACAAAAATTCTCATATTTACTCCATAAAAAATAATTTCCTTCAATTTTTAATTAATAATAACACCATAATGTCCTATTCATTAAAGTTATCTTAAATTCTTTCTTCAAAAAATATTCATTACTTACTTTTCTACCTATCAGAAAAAAATATTATTTATCTCCACAAAATTCTCATATTTACTCCATAAAAATAATTCCTCAAATTTTCTTAATTAATATAACACCATAATTCACTATTCATTAATTATCTAAATTCTTCAAAAATATTCATTACTTACTTTCTACCCATAAAAACCATGCATGCATGCTCCAAAAATATTAAAGAAAATATAACACATATATAGTAATCTTTTGCGGACCAAAATAATACCGACTCAAGGACCGGTGGTACTATTCACAAACCGGTAAAACTACTATTTCAGACACAGAAAAATTAGGGTGTTACAACTTTGAACTTTTTTGAAGTGTACTCAGATCCACTATCAGTTTTGAGCAATTTAATTTGACAACCAAATTGCTTCTCAACAAGCGATTTGATATTTTGGAATGGAGTAAATACCTCATATTTATACTTTAAGAAATATACCTAGCAAAATCTTGAGTAATCATCAATGAATAATAGAAAATATTTACTACCATTCAAGGATGAGACACTCATACGACCACAAACATCATAGTGTATAAGCTGTAATTTTTCTGAAGCTTTCCACACTTTCTGTAAAGGACAGTTTGATTTGTTTTCCATATTGAAGAACATTACAAACATCTTCACATTCAACAATAGTAGGCAAATATGAACTAACTCCTTAGCATGCATCTATTTCAAGGTTGAGCAACTAGAGTGACCAAATCTCTTGTGCCACAAAATTGAATGATCGACAATGCTAGTATAATCATATAGCTTTCTATGATTTTGTATTAAAGCTTCGATTTCTCATTTTTACACTAATGATCTCATAACCATTAGGATCATATATGATACAAGAGTTAGTTTTAGAAGACAAAACTAGACATAATCCCTTTCTAACATTTGCCTAACACTAATAAATTTTGACTAATTATAAGAATAAAGAGTACATCAGAAATGAGTTTAGTACCTAAATTTGTTTCTATAGACACATCCGATTTTCTTTTATATCTATAAATTTTCCATTTCCAATTTTTATTTTGGAAATGTAGGATCTATCAAGGTTGCAAAATAGGCTTGCACCATTTGTCATGTGGTTAGTGCAACCACTATCTATCATCCACATATCTCTGCTACAAGTTGTTGTGAAACATGTTACTAAGAAGTAAATGGCTGCAACCAATTTATCTCCTTTTGGTTCTTGAATCTCAGCAACTTGTGCTTGGGCTTATTAATTAGGCTGATTTCCTTTATTTTTGTAGACTTTGGCAATATGTCCAAATTGATTACATGATTTGCATTGCATTTAAGGCCTGAACCAACAAAAATTTTGAGTGTGGCCTCTCTTTTTACGATGAGAACATGGTGGATACTTTCTAGTTTTACAACTTTCTACCTATCTCCTTCCTTTTTCTCTTTATATTTCTTTTCATTAGATTGCTTTTTTGCTCCCATAATTACTACCATCAAGCTTTTCTTTTAGTTTTGCATGAAAAGCTTCTTCAGATGAGTCTTCTTCCGTTACTGCCCTTCTTTGCTCAATGGCTTATAAGGCACTCATAAATTCTGATAGACCCATACTTAAGAGGTCTTTTGAATCCTCCAAGTAGGAGATTTTTCCTTCAAATCTTTCTAGAAGGTTGACTAAGACCTTTTGAACTATCCTTCTTGCAAGTAGCTCTTCCCGAAGCAACTTGACTTGATTCACAATTTTCATGAGTTTGTTTGTATACTCTTTAAGAATTTCAGACTCCATTATTAGGACTTCAAAACTCTCTTAGCAGATTCAACACATGAATTTGATTTATATTATCACTACCTTGGAACTCTTCCTGCAACCGATCCTAGGCTTGCTTTGTTGTTTCACAATTCATAATCCTTGTGAAAATAGAATCTGATATAGATGAATGAATGGCAGCAAGTGCTTTATACTTTTTAGCTCTTTCCTCACTATATTGATGAGCTTGAGCTAGAGTAGGATTTTCTCTCAATGGAGGAGGTCTCTTTTTCAATCTCTACTAATTCCCATAGATCAAAAGCTCTAAGGCATACCTTCATTTTAACAGCCCAAATAGGATAGTTTTCTCCATTAAAAGTACGAGGAATTGGAGTGGAGAAATTTTTTGAAGCCATTGATCAAATCAAATATTTGAAGGTTCTTTTTTTAGGTTAAGCCTTACTAGTTTCTCTCAAAAACACACACAGCTCTTAAAGATCAATAGGCTCTCATACAATGTTGTGATTTTAAAGAAAACACTCTAAAGAAAATAGAGCTTGCAGAGAGGAATTTTTTTTCATTAGCTTTATGCAGTACATATATGGAAACAAAAAATACAATAAACAATTGATCACCACCAACCTCACCTACTTTTCAACTTTAAGATGTTGAATTCCATAAATAAAAGATTTACATATCTTTTCTCCCTAATCCTTGACTATTACAACAGGTATAACAAAAAAAAAAAAAGGACAAATCATTATTTTATCTAACTTAGAGTATCTATAAAAATATTAATTTCTAATAAATTTACCCCCAATCATGCTGCTTAACTTTATAAGCAAATTGATTCTTTGGTTTTGTCATGGATTCGGTCCACATCCCCACTCATATTCTCTGTACCTTTTATCAAACCAGATGTGCCAAGTGACCAGTAATTAGGTCTAACTTGAAAATTGAACCGATCTATTTTGATGGTCAATTATATGTTTTGGAATTTGTCACATGTTGATTTTTCGATTTCGATTCAATTTCATATGTATCTAAATATGCCTAAAATAACTGATTCATTTAAAAATTAAAAATAGTTTCATATTATTTACTATGAGGAGTTTTAGGTCAAAACGAACCAAACTGGTCAGGACCAACTTGGTTAATCGAAATGCTCTCCTCTATAGTTATCTATATTAATGCCTAATATAACTAACTCAAGACTCTTTAATTCACTTTCCTCGATCGGTCATTCTCTTATAGAATCTAGTTTAGTTTTACAGATATTAGACTATTAGAGGGATTACTCGAGGAGTCTAAGAATCTTTTTGTTAGTAATAGTCGAAAATCACTTCCAACCTTTCTTGAGGTTGGACTTGACTTGTACCTTCAGGAATTGTGTTTGACTTGCAATAAGAATCCTCTAATTGCTACTAGCATGCTTTTATTGCATTTTTGTATCTCTACTATTTGTGAAACATTTCCTACCCGCTTTTGATCTCCTTTTCATAATTCAAGAGGTTGTGATCGTGGTTTTTATATTCTTACTTTTCAAGATCGAATTATTTTAATACTCAATTTTCTCAATCTTCTTTGAACAACAGTGGGATACCAGTTGGACCTTGTCCTTCCTTTTCCTTTTCTTTTTATAATTCAAATTCTTAAATTCAATGTCAATTGTGTTTCTGATTTCGAGCACACAGCTCGAAATTGTCCTTATATTGGGTAACAAACTTTGTCTTCTTCTTCTTCTTCTTTTGGTTCTAAGGATAATTTGTCAAAATCTTTTCCTGCTCATCATATGCAGGAATCTACACCATAGTTATGGATGTCAGATACTAGTTCCTCTTCTAATATAACTCCATCACCAAGTAATTTACGTATGTTACTTCATAATTTTGGTTAAGATAAAGTTGTTTTTAGAGATAGATCAAATCATGTAGTTTCTTATATTGGTAACTCTCGTCTTCACACTCATAATGATGAAAAATATTTAGATTATTCCTTATTTAACACATAATCTTCTCTTTGTTAAAAATTTTACTCAAGGTAATTCTTGCTCTATTGAGTTTACTGACTATGCCTTTTATGTTAAGGATCTTTCATATATGTCTTTCCCTTCAAATTACAATAATCCAGGAGACATTGCTTTTTGTTCATTCTCAGGTACAAGTTTCTGCTTCTTCTGATTTAATATATCTAATGTTAGAACTTTTCTTGTCTTGTCCTTTTTGGACTTTTAAGTACTATATGGTTTTCTTAAACGATCATTCTCATTTTCTAAAGGTCTTCCATTAAAAAGAAAGAGTGAAGTTTATTCTTATTTTTGTTCAATTTTTATAATTTTATTTGCGCCTAGCTTTCCTGAAAAATTAAGATTTACAAGCCAACGGTGGTGGTGAGTTGAATAATCAACGAATGCATCAATTTGTAAAGAATATAGTTTTCACCTTCAATTTTCATGTCCTTACACACCCTAATAGAATGGTGCAACTAAGAGGCAATTGTACTATCATTAATTAACATGGTTTAGATATTATTATTTCGAGCATAATTACCATTTATTTTTTAGGTAGAAGCGTTAAAAATTGTTGTTCTTATTCTTAATATTTAACTTGCTCCCACTTTATTCAATTTTATATCTTATCAAATGTTAAACACATAAATTGCCTCAATATGACTAGTTACGTGCCTTAGTAGCCTATCTTACCCGAATTTTACAGTCAAATCTTCTTAGAGCATCTTCAATGCTAATGTGGATTACTCTTATTTAATTGCACATCAGAAAAATGAAAAGATATTTTAAAAAATACTCTTCAATATTAATGTCTATGCTATGTCAAGCTGATGTGTCAAAAAAATAAATAGACATTGTTTATCACATCTATTTCTAGAGGGTCTGTTAAACAATGTGACATTTATTGCTCTTTAGTCATTGATTACATATTGAATTGTGGGCCCGAAAAAGAAAAGAAAAAAGAGGATGGAAGAGGACATGAAAGTAGTGAATTGGAGAGAGATTTTTAAAATTCAACGTTTATAAATAGACATTCAGTCACATCATCGTTCACACCTTCTATTCGATATGATACATCAGCCACAATCCACATTAGCATTAGAGATACTCTCATACTTTAGCTCCACATATTACTCCTTATAGTTTTATTTGTTGATCCATTTATGGACACTGTTCATATCTCCAGGCATGTTCAATTTTTTGAACATATTTTTCCATATTCTACTTTATCCACAAAAATTTGTAAATTGCCAACTTTCGTATGATGTCTTTTCAAATCCTACTGATAAATTTGCTAGAAGTTTGTCTTTAAATTTTTCATGCATGTAGTATTCCTTCTGTCCTACGACTTTTATTCCTTCCCAAATAGTTCATATTATGATTCCTCTTTATTCACAGTCCTCTCCAATTTCAACTTGACTTGTCCTCTTTTTTCCATTCAAATACCTTTGTTACTTCTAAATCCTTAACTCCATCAAATCAGTTTCGTTGAATTCAAAAACCTACAGATTTAGATATTCATGTTGGTGAGCTACATCTACTAACAAATTTAAAATTCAACTTCAACATCCAAAACAATTTGAGCTTCTTTAAATTTAAATTCAATTGATTATAATGATCCGATTGTCCCAAAAAGCTATCTAGCATATGATTTGGTTCCCTTAGCTACTTCCAATGCCAAAGCCACGACCAATATACATCATATGATAACCAAACCCAGAACCGATTCTCTTAAATCAAAAAATTTTAATTCCCATGTGGCGACAACCATTCTATCTAAACCTTACACTTACAAACAGGCTTCTAAATATCTAGAGTGGCATTAAGCAATGAGCTAAGCATATAAAGCATTACTTGATAATCAAACATGGATTTTAGTTCCAAAACCACTGCATGTAAATATTGTTGGCTCCAAATGGATATTCATGGTTAAAAAGAAATCAAATGGAACTTTAAAATGGTATAAGGCTAGCTTGGTTTATCAAGGTTTGAGTTAGGAACATGAGATTAGTTATAATGAAATACATAGTCTAATGTCAAACATACAATTGTACATTCTATTCTTTCTGTTGGTGTTAGTAATGGTTGGGCAAAATATTAATCAGACATTAAAATTGCTTTTATTTATAGAGTCTTGACAAAAGATGTTTAGATAGCATAATTGGAGGGTTTTGTTAATCTACAATTTCCAGACCACATTTGTAAATTGTAAAAGTTGATGTATGGCTTTGAAACAGGATCCTTCTACTTGGTTTCAACCGGTGAGCGAAAATTTTTTCTATGCAACTATTAATGTATTTACAGAATAAACCCTTTAAATTATTATATTTATAATCTGTGAATCCCGTTAAATTAGTTTGAGTGCCTTTTTAAATATATAAAAAATTAAATTGATGTTTCCAAGAGACAAGAGTCAATTGAAACTGAGAGGTATATTGTTTATCCATTAGTGTACTCACTTATTAAGTTAGCATTAGTTTTACTTGTTGTGATATAGACTGTAGAGAGAGAAATTTTTCTGCAATGAAAATTGTGAAGAATCGGTTGTGTAATTGAATATAAGATACCTCGATGAATGGTTGTTTAATCATTTGTATAGAAAGAAATGTATTTAATAACATTGACAATGAACTAATTATTTATCGATTTCAAAATATGAAATAATGTAGAGCACAAATGTGATTTTTTTTTAAAAAATCATATAATTTTTTTTAAAAAAATTATGAATGAATGGAAACAGTATATTTTTATTATATAATTCAATTTATTTTTAAATTTCTCATACTAAAAAAAATATATATTATACATAACCGCACTCCCTTACCCTAGGGTCCTACCTCTGCCACCGGCTTCAACGGTTTATTATCTACTGATTTTTTGTGTTGTTAAGGTTTCAAGGTAGCAAAGCAGATAGTTGGATGTTCTTTATAAGGGACCTACAAGTTTTAAAATTTTACTTCTATATGTTGATATTTTACTCAGTGCTTCCAATATAGTTTTGCTCTCTCAATTGCTCTGTGTCTCAATTGCTAATGCTAAACAGCCTTAGACTTTGCTTTCTGATGGTCCATTAGAATAATTTTAGGCCCAAAGTCTTTCTCTGTACATGGGTTGGCAATTAACATTGATTTGTTCAGCTTTCTTTAGAAGGCTAAGCCCACCCCAATACATATCTCTATATTATTATTTTATTTTAATATTATATATTTATAATCAAAAGGCCAAAGTCTGTTCTCTGTAACATGGGGTTGGCAATTACATTGATTTGGTTCAGCTTTTCTTTAGGAAGGCCTAAGCCACCGCAATACATGATCTCTATATTATGTATTCTATTTAATATTATAATATTTATAATCTATATCTATATATTATATATAATATATATATGAAATATATTTGTTAAGATATAATGAAATATATTTGTTAAGTTATATTATAGAATTGTACATATATATTTATAATGAATTTTAGATAGACGAGGATATAAATTAAATTGAAATGTGTGTGTATATACATACTGCTGTTTTATTAATGAACCGTTATATTCACATTAATTTTGTATGGAATTTTATTTTAACATTATAAAAATCTAAATAATATATAAGATTAAAAAATATAATCAATATTTAATATTAAAAAGTAAAAATAAATATAAATAATAAATAAAAATGAGCAATGACATAAAAAATTAAACGAGTACGAATAATGAGATAGTCAATGTGCAACGCACATCATACATATAAATATGGGAATAAGATGAAACATAGTTAAATTTATAGATTTATAAAAATATTTCTGAAGATTTTAATTTTATTGGTTAAAATAATAAAAATAATTATTTTAATTAAACTGATTGTAATTATTTCCTATTTAAAATTTATATTTTATTGATTATTTGTTAAAAAATTTAAATTAATAGAGGATTATATAAAAAAAATTTAAATCATGAATATAAAAAGTATAAAAAAGCGTGTAATACACTTATGACTAAATTAATATGGAAAAAGAGAAGGATAAAAAACTATAATAGACAATGGTTCATTAGGACATTATTTATATATATATGACATCTATTATTTAATTTATAAGATAAAAAAATTATATTACTACAAAGGCATTGCTAATGCTACCCGTTGTTCAACGGGGCATTAGACATGCTAGACTTATAAGTTTGAAGAAGAATGGATATTACATAATGGTGGATGCGTCATGCATCGGAATCTGCACTAGCAATATTGAATAATTTTGATTGGGCCTTCTGCAAATCATAAATTCTATCCCATACCGTGTACGCACCGTGTGCCGTGTGGACTTTATCGCGAAAATCACCCGTTCTCTTTTAAGATATTCCTGTCTGAGGTAGGCACGCTATTTTAGATTATCATTGACGTTGATGTAAATTGTTTTTATTTAATTGTTTTGTTAGAAAAATGAAAAGATGTTTTAAAAAATAATTTCTAATGTTTATTTTGGATTGTTAAATTGAGATTAATTAAAAAAATGAACAGATATTATTTACATTCGATTTTTAGAGTTTTTTAAATATTTATTACTCTGCAATAATTAGTTGTATATTAAATTATGAACGAAAAAAAAAAAAGACCTTTTAATGGATGTAAGTATTTATTACTCTCTAATAATTGACTATATATTAAATTATGGACTAAAAAAAAAAAGTTAAAAGAGGACGTAAAAGATGTAAACAATTCCTCCTTAATCTGGCTAAGGCCGGGCTTTTTAGGTCAGTGAGGAAGGCATTGGCGCACAAAGAAGCTTCTAGAGGTACCTAGAAGCTTATGTAGGTAGTAGAGTAATTTGAATAAGAATATTTTAATCCAAATCGAAATTTGGAATCAAATACTGGAATGGAATGGAATGGAATTTTGGAATATAAAATTTAAAATAAAATATATTTTTTATTAGTATATAGAATATGGAATAAAAAAAAAATTCATATTCCAATTCATATTGCCCAACTTTTATTTTATTATTTTATTTAGTTTATAGTTATAAATTTTAAAATAAAATACTAAATTAAAGATTAGAATAAAATATCTTTAATTGTTCGTATTTTTTAAGAAAACTTTTATTTGATTTTAAAACTCTATAACTTAATAGAATATTTTAATCCTAACTCTAATTAGTAATTAATATATACTATGTGTTTGAATATTCATATATACTTTCTTGGATTTAAATTTATGATTTTAGTTATAATGTCTTACTTTTTATTAGATTATATGAGTTAAAAATGTTTTAATATGCTTAGACCTAATGCCCATAACTCCATAATTAGTAATTAATATATACTATGTGTAATTGAATATTTCATTTATATTACTTTCTGTGGATTTAAATTTATGGATTTTAGTTATAATTGTTTTCTTTAACTTTTTATTAATTATTGAGTTAAAAAATGTTTTTAATATGGCTTAGGACTCTTATATACCTACTCACTACCTACTACATATATATATATAAGTAATAAATAAATCCCAATATATATATAATATATATATAATATATTGGTGGATTTTTGCAACTTTTTAATGCGAATTGCGTGACTATATAATATTGCTAATCCTAATATATTACTTTTTGTTGGATTTTAATTTAATAATCTAATTTTACTAATTATTTAATTTTTGTTAATTATCATGAATTGAATCATTAAATGGATTTAAGGTGGAAGCATTATACTCTAGCTATCGTACGAAGACAGTGAAGATTGAAGGCCATACTTTTGAAGTTTTAATTATAAGTGATATTAATTATTATTCTTTATAAAAAATTTTAAAGGTATTTTATATCTTTTATTTTGTAGTAATATATAAATAAGAAACGTGGTGGAAGGTTGATTATTTCTTATTAAATTTATTAAATTGGTTTAACAGTCTTAAGAAACAAAATGTCCAATTGGTATAAATTGTTTAGATTGTGGCATTCAGTGGTTTATAGGAATTCGAATCGCAACTGAAATCAATAAAAATGAATATGAAATAAGAGAAATATTAAATTCGTAAAAAAATAATTTGAGAATAGGAATACAATAGCAAATTTTCAAAATATTTTGAAATGAAATTGGATACGATGGTTGATTCATATATCTAATAACCATTTGAAAAGTTACACTCCTATCTGAGAGGGGCTTGGTGTTGTATGTAAGTGGGTGGATTGAACAATAAGATTTTTAAAATTTAATGTCTGAATAAATTAGACAGTCAACCAACCGCTCACGTAGTCTATTCCATTATTGACACTATTTAACTATAGCTCAAATTATTAGCCTATCGAGATGCTCCTCTAAACAGTGAAGAATGGAAAAAATAAAATCTTAATTATGTTGATTTGTTGTTGACTAAAATATTTAGTAAGATTTAATTTGTTAGGAATAAGTCACACCGTGAGGGAATAGGAAATAATATTGTTTGTCCCATATAAATTCTGTATAAAAGCAAAAAAATTTTGATTTGCTGAAAATTTAAAAATATTTTCTTTCAACGGAAATCGTTAACATACTGGCGGGCTCGGACACAATTACCACGTAACTATATATATTGCTATATCCTAATATATTACTTTTGTTGATTTTAATAATAATATTATTACTAATTATTAATTTGTTAATTATATGAATTGAATCATTAAATGTTAAGGGTGAAGTATACCTACTATCTACAAACATGTAAGATTAAATATTTTGAATTTTAATTATAAGTGATATTAATTTATTATTCTAAAAAATTTAATTATATCTTTTTATTTTGTATATATAAAAAAACGGTGATTATTTCTTATTAAATTTAAAATTTTACATCTTAAAAAATGTTATAATTGTTAGATTTGCATTCATGGTTATAGAATTTCGAACCACTGAATTTCAATAAAATGATATGAAATAAAATATTAAATTCTAAAAAAATATTTGAAATAGAATACAATGCAATTTCAAAATATTTTGAAATGAAATTGGAACGATGGTTATTCAATTCTATACCATTTGAAGTACACTCCTATCTGGAGGGGCTTGGTGTTGTATTGTAAGTGGTGGATTGACAATAGATTTTTAAAATTTAATGTCTATAAATAGACAGTCAACCAACCGCTCACGTGGTTTATTCCATATGACACATTAACTATAGTCAATATTAGCCTTCGAGATGCTCTAAACCAGAAAATGGAAAAATAACTTAATTATGTTGATTTTGTTGTTTGCTAAAATATTTTAGTAATATTTATTTTTAGAATAAATTCACATGGGAATAGGAAATAATATTTTGTCTATAATTCTTATAAAGAAAAAAATTTTGATTTGCTGAATTTAAAAAATATTTTTTTCTTTCAACGGAGTTAACCAACTGCGCCGGCGTAACACTATTTTGTCGTAACGCAACCATGTGGACTGTCACTGACTGATAGTTACAACTGGCCCCACCACGAATTTTCAAATGGGTTAAAAGGAGAAGTGCTTAATCTCTAAGCTTTCTGTACCCGTGATAACGCTCCGTCCAGGTCAGTCTTCTGTCTAAATTAATTCGACCAAAATGCCCTCCTACAAGATCTTTGTTATGTGTCTACATCCTGAAATGTCCAAAATAAGTGAGGACAATATGGTAATGAAAGTATATCTAGAAGGAACATTCTCCGGAGGGCCATTAATTCTGCGACCTATATATGTACATAGCCTCGGCCATATCTCCGGAAGGAACCACATAATTCAGTCTTTCAGCAGCACTTCAATTTTCTTTTCTATTCGTTGCAAATGGCTTCCCGTTACGAGGTGGAGGTGACAATCACATCGGCCAAGGACCTAAAGAACGTCAATTGGCGAAACGGTCGGCTCAGGCCGTACGCTGTCGTTTGGGTTGATCCAGAACACAAATGCTCAACCAGAGTCGACGAGGAAGGCGACATGAATCCTTTTTGGGATCAGACTCTTGTTATTCCCTTGCCACCCGGTCCAATCGAAGATCACACCCTTTACATCGACATCGTCCACGCCGGCCGTGAGGAAGACACCAAGCCCCTCATCGGCTCCGCTCGGCTGAAACTCGTCGACGTTCTCGATGATGTTGGGTTCGGTGAACGAACCGTTCGCAGTCTCCAGCTGAAGCGTCCCTCCGGTAGGCCCCAAGGTAAACTTGATGTTGCAGTTACGATCAGACAGCCTCGTTATCGCGCGCCTGATCCATCCTATGCTCCACCTTACGGTGTCCCACCACCATCAGCGTCCAGAGATTATGCTTATGGAACTCCATACTCCGCCGCACCACCACCACCAAATCCATACTACACAGCAGCCCCGCCCAGTGGATATCCGTACGGTGGGTACAACGCGCCACCGCAACCAGGGCCAAGTTACGGTTACGGATACAATTACGGTAGTTCGCAGCAGCCCGTTTATGCGGAGGGGGAAAAGAAAAGCAAGTTTGGTGGAATGGGAACGGGATTGGCTGTGGGTGCGGTAGCAGGGGTATTAGGTGGACTCGCAATAGCGGAGGGCGTTGATGCGCTGGAAGACCATATTGCTGAAGAGGCAGCAGAAAGGGTTGAGGATGATCTTGGTTATGATGGTGATGACTTCTAGAGTGCGGTATATGATCAAAATGGGACCATCTTATTTCGTTATCAATGTCTTTGAGTTTAAGTTTATCATTTTCCCTTCCAGAAATATCAGGGAATGTTAAAAAAATCCCAGAGATCTTCCTGTTCTACTTGAATTGATCAATTGGAGAAGGCTTAGATTTTGTTTAATACTGTACCTCTCTGGGATAAGATTATCTAGACGTCAGTTAGTTATTGTTGGGTATTTTAGTATTGAAAGTGTGTCGAAAGCATGCCATCTATTCTGGAATATTCATGTCAATAACTCTATGGTCTCTCTGCATTCAAAATGCTAGGAGATACATGATGCATATAAAATATTCTCACTCATCACCTAATTTCTTAGAATTCTATGATCATGGGGATTTCATATCATGAATAAATGAAGTTATATTAGACATGTTTTCGGCTATATTACATTACTGCAAGGTCCGTGCAGGGGGCAATTTTCATACTAAGGCTCGAACTCAAAGATTTTTTATCAAGGGGAATGGAGTCCTAACAATTCCAATCCCAACCAATATTGGTATATTGTATTTCTTCATGACTTGCTTAACATAACCTAAATGTTTTTGAAGCATACTATGATCTGGAACTTGTCCAAATTCTGTTACCATTGTAGATCTTTTCAGTATGTGCCCATGCAGAGTTAATCAGTAAAGGATGGGAGTTGCTTGGAGCTCAGATTCGTGTTATTAATGTTTCTTGGATGCGTGTAATACAAAAGTCAAGAAAAATTAATACACTAACCTTTTCTTTTCGTTGAATATTCTTGCCTCTACTACATTACTATTGCTATATTTAGAGAGATTCAATGAAATGAAATAGGAAGAATTGAAAAATTCCACTAATCAGGAAATATTTTAGCTAATTTTTTTCTCTTCAAATGAAACATAGGAAATCTTTACAGAAAAACACAAATCAATTACTCCAGCAAGAGTGTTAACAACTTGAGTTGTTGATCTCTTAGCAAAAGTAAAGATTGTCCTTAATCCTCCTTTTATTGCCCAAGACAGGTTAACATGTTGGAAAAGCATGGGGAAATAGAGAATTGGGGTAAAATAACAGAAATTTCACAGGCTCTTCCAAACAAAACATGGTGTAAATATGGCTGCGAGCTAAGTTACAAAAGAAATTTGAGGCAAGCTAACAAATCTCCGTGCTACCGAGTAGTAATGTGAATATCAGATTTCGATACAAAAATGGTTGTCTATAACAGCAATCTTCTGATAATCGATCAACGTTTAACCCATTGAAAGCTCTTTCTTGCTTTTGCCTTTCCTGGTTTTTTTCTTTCAACCACACGTGGATCCCGCGTCAAGAAACCAGCTGATAAAGACATAAATGCACACATAATGAATATACAGTGCCATAAGTTAATTCAAACAGAAATACCCATTACAAGCAAACCACTAATTTAATGCCAGCCAAGCTTACAATCAGAATGAGAGAGTTACCATCATCCACAACTCAAAAGCTACATTTACATATACATTACTCACTTCAACCAAGAAAAATTAAGTGGAATTTTTTGCTAAATCTGTAACAATATAGTAAGGGGTGATATGCATGAAATGCAATTAAAAAAAGATTTTTGTTAGGGTTGTACCATTTCTTAGGGGAGGACGTAAATCTGGTTCCCAACTTTGTAAGGCCCTGCTGATCCCCAGCTGGATAGCTCCAACTTGACCTATCACCATGAAAAAATTGAATTGTACCAATATCATCTAAAAATAGTAAAAAATGGGTAAATGCGATCAAGCATAGCTCAAAAGAAATTTCAAATATTAGATTATAATTTTGCATGAGAGATAGTTCAGTAATGCTGATATTAATGGCCAAAAAGAATACAATAGTTCTTTTAAATACATTGCTAAAGCAAAACAATAAAGCTGATATAATCGGAGAACCAAGAGCCTCCCTGCATTGTAAAAAATCTACCCTAGCTAGTCCAAGCAGGCTTGCCAAGTTGAATAGACAATCTTAGAGTAGCAAAGTGGCAAAGTCTTTAAAACTAGCATATTAAACCTAATAAAGTAAAAAAAATATTATAAGCAGAACATAAAGGAAACTGAGATTGTAGTAAACCACATTATCATCACTTGTAGGTGATTTTAAACAATAACATGAACCCATCTTGACTTCTTCAAAGACCAACAAGTTCCTCCTTGCAACCATGTGATCGATGGAAGGAAAGAATGCTATCTGCTTAAAACTTCTAGCACCATCACAAAGTTCTAAATTTACTAATTAAGTTTGAAAAAGAATTGTAATCTATGGCGCATGTGCAGAAGAAAATGAATATTTCCATGTGCAGGAACAACTCAAACCAGTAACAATTTTATTCAAAAAAACTTTCATGTTTTGAAGAAACACCAAACAATATTATCCATGAGAAAGGTTCTCAACAAACATTGAACAATAATCCAACCAGAATAATTAGTATTTCTAAAGGAATCCATAAAAGTTGGCAAAAAGTAGGAAGTTGGAATCAAGGGGATTGCATTCTGACTCCATGTGATCTTCAAGAATAAGTTGAAACTACAAATTATAAGGTATAAACCTCTCCTAAAACCGTAGGTGCGAAAGGTTAACAGGGACATTAAGGACAACAAAATTAATGATACAAGTGCAACTATAAATGCTCAATCTTACCTGAAACACCACCTCCTTTAACCGTACAATTGACATCCCAGAGACCCAAAGTCTTTGTCTCAGAAAAGGGTCGCAACAGGGCAGCACGATGATCAAGCATTGGAAAATAGACATCAAATTCTTTATCATTAACTGAGAATTTTCCACTGCCTGGCTGAACCCAAACACGAGCCACGCTACACTTCCTTCTTCCTGTTCCATAAGCTCTTCCTTTCTCATCTACTTGTCTTACTCTAGCTTTTGCTACTTCCTCCTGCTTCTGACGCTCTATTTCTGCCCTTGTAGATTTTCTTGTGCTCTTTCCATAACGCATGTCCTCTATTTCACTTAGAGGAGGCAAACCCTCAACCCCTTCAAAATCCTTCAGGGCAATCAGACTGTCCAGCATAGCATCTGTGATTCCGGATGCTGCAATTAGGTCACCAAATGCATGATTTGGACCTGCAACGAGACATGTTGGACCAATACAACCTTCATAGAAAAAAAATTGCTACTAGACAGATCAAAGAATGAATCAACAATGATGAATTCTTTTTGCATTTTCGATATAATACAGAGCATATAGTTGTTTAAATAAATCAAATTGCGACTAAAACAAAATAATAGAAAATGTTACCTTTAAGAACAGCAGTGAGCTCCTCCTCCTCTTTCTCGAGCATTTTCTGCTCTTCACTGTCCCCACTCTTCACATGCACAAGAGTTTCACTCCCAGTTTCACTAGCATGCGATACAATCTCTCCAATATCGAACACATTATCTTTCTCCTCTTCCTTTTCATCTAAATTCCACACCTCGTACCCCTCCGATGTTAGCCACTCATTGTTACCATCACCGCCATTCCTCTTCCCATACTCCTTATCATCTGCCTCAAATATATCTTGGTCATCATTGCTGTCATTCTCCTTCAACCATGAATCTTCCTCAGCGGGAGGAGAATCAGTAATTCCAACAAGGTCGTTGGCGGAACCTTCAGTGAAAAATGAGTTGAAATTTTCATCACTTTCTGGAGAAAGTTTCCATATGTTAGAGGTCGATTGGCCTTTGCTGCTGTTATTATTATTGTTGTTACTATTATTTGTGGAAAATGATCTGAGAAGGAGATTCAAATTGGAGTTCTGAGGTGAGGGGGGATAGAAATGGGATTTTGAAGAAAGATTGTAAAAGAGACGGAAATGGGAGGGTTTAGGGAGGAGACGAGAAAGCATTGTTGAGATTGGAAGCAAAAAAAAGTGTATGGGTATTTTGAGTTCAGTAGGGTTTTAGATTTGGTGAATATAGAGTCCAATCCAGTTCAATTTGACGAACCGCTAGATCAGTTGGTTTTAGGCCATGGGATGGTAAATAAAAGCTTAGATACAATTAGTAGTTAGGACCATCGCAGCAAGTTAAAAGCAACTGTAAAAAAAATAATAATTAAAAAAAAGAAAACCATAAAACAGACGATCATTGATCAGAGAAAATCCAAAGACTTGTACCCAAAACAAAGCAACTTTTCATTTTTCTTTGGGTAGCAAATACTTCAATTAAAAAATCACTGAATTCAAAACCAACAAATGTAACTTTTACTTCATTTCCTCTCTCCTTTTCTTTTAATAATCCTACCAGAAAATCAAATACTCCACTCACCTGATAAGGCTCCTATCCCATTTGATTTCTCTTCCCAAGCTCTTGACATCAGTTAAGACATTTCCCAAATGTAACTAAATTATTCCCGAGGAAAGACTAAATGAGCAATTATAATTCTTTTACTACTTGAATTTACCCTGGGCCTAAGTAACCCAACCTATTCAACTTAATGATCTATATCTATTTATTAGAAATTATTTAATTCTATTTCTACTCAAGGTAGCAAAATTCCGGCAGCATCTCTATATTTTGGGCCTCCATCTATATAAGAAAAGGCTCATACAATATTCACAATCATATAGCCACACATCGGGCAAACTAGTCACATTACCCCATCCACCATTAGCATATCACATCACCACATCCAAACCATATCAACACACTTTCATTACTAAATCAAAATTAACATTTCAATCCATTTAATAGAAGATTAAATAACTATACTTCTCAACTGTTTTAGTTCTTGTACTGTGCTTCAACAATTTGGGGTTACAAGTATTTCTATGTCTCTAGTTCATAAATTTGAGGCTTCACAGTTAACTCAACGACCAATTCCCGATAAGAAAATATATTTACATTCATTCACTACTCATTTAACTGTTAAGCTATAGTTAATGAGTGAGTATTTAAATCTTATAGTTAAAGTTTCAATTTAATTTCTTAAATTATTATTTTCCAATTTCTCAAAAGGATTGGTTATCCCTAGGCCTTTAAACTTTTTCTTAAACATTATGTTCCATACCCTTAACACTGAAGATGACCATTAAAATATCTATTTCTGCCAGCTTCCGACTTTAAAACTTACTTATCTATTTGCACGGCTATGTAATTAGGGTATCAAATGGTTCGATTCGGAAAACGAATTATATATTCAAAATCCACACGTAAAATACAATTTTCTGACTGCAAATATTTTCAGGTCACCGGAAACCACCTCCGGCAATCGGCAGGCCGCTGCCTGCGGTTGCCGGAAAACTCCATCCACAACAATTCTTGAAATTTCTGTCATTGCTCCCCAAATTTAACGGGAAATCTAATCCAAACTCAGTTTCACAAACTATTACAATTTTTTTCATTTTTTGCCAAATTCCTAAAGTTTCCATTCCTTAATATCAGAATGTTTCAAATCTTTAATCAAAAGCATATATAAACAAAGAAACTCAATTTAAAGTGTTTAAGGTTGATATTAAGTTACCTGATTGTAGGGAGTCGCTAGAAAATGGGAAGGTTTGGCCGAACAGCGGCTGTCTTCACTTCTCCCTCGAATCGCATGATGGAAAGGCCAAAAGACAGAAAGAACAGAACCGGTGATGGTGTGGAGACCAAGAATGGTAGGAAGGTGGCCTGCGTTACACTTCTTGGCCGTTGATCGGCAGCAAAATGGTGTGAACAGCGGCAGAAGGAAATTCGCCCGATCAAGGAGAAAAATAAAGAGCTGGATCGAGTGGAAGGACAGAGGAGTTCAGCTGGAATCGGGGCTGGGAGGGAAGGGAAACCGATCGCTGATCCTTGACCGGAATACAGCCGGAGATGATGGCTGTGGTGGTTGCGCTGGCTTGGATGTGGGATCGGAGAGACGGAGGAAATAAAAGTGTTAGGTTTTGATTGTTTAGTCGGCTGAGATTACTTTCCTGATCTAACGGCTGAGATTACTTCGGTTTGATTCATAGAAGCTTTTTAGGTTTCGAGCTGGTTCGGTTCATGGTTTGGTTTAGTTCAAAAATCATTTGAATCCCAGTCTCCTATGCTTTTACTCTTTGTTTGGACGCAGGGAGAGAATGATCAATAAAATAAGGTATAGTAAAGTATGGTAAGGGAAAATATAGTAAATATTTTTTTTTTATAAATTGCCCCTTGAATTTTAACAAATAACCTAAGACACCCTCAACTTTGTAAGGTCATGCACTTGATATTTAAAATTATGCACCAAATAAACACCTTTTTCACTCTAGTAGCGCGCGTGTATGTTTAATCTCAGAGCAGGGCATGAATGAAATGAAAGTATGCTAATGTAGATAAAGAATAATGACTTGGACGAAACGGCATTGTTGGGATAAATTTATTCCCTCTCTTTTTACAACTGCTTTCTCCCTCGTTTTTCAACATGTTAAATTAGGGTTTGAGCTTAAAAATCCCATTCTGCGATCTTTCTCTCCCGCTTAATGCGAAATTGATTCTCTATGTACATGCTTGAAGAATGATGGAAATCCCAGCTGATTATATCGTTCCCAATTGCTATTGTCATCAAACAACAGTGTTGAAGGTGTCTTGGACTGAGGTGAATCTTGGTAGAAGATTTTGTGGCTGTAGAAAATTTAGGATATGTGAAAACTACATTATGTTTGCTCTTTTTTTTTATTTCGTTTAATATGTGTGTTTTTATTGGTTTCAGATGCTTGGTGAGTGCAATTTCATGATCCACCAATGCCAAATCATATTCAGCATGTGATTTTAGGACTGCTTAGAAGAATTAGAGAATATGAAGAACATAGGAAGATGACAAATGCAATGTGGTCGAGGATGGTTGTTGGGTTCTATATTTTGTTTGTTATTGTAACAATTAGAGAAGTGATTAGAGGTTGATGATGGATTGTTGATGTTGTTGTAGATGGAAAATGAGGTCTAATATTTTGATACTTTTTTTAACCCAATAAGAGTTGTAATGTTAGTATGAAGAATGCTTATTTTGGTAGTTTATTATTGTGTAGCTCATGTTGAAGTAATTAACAATTAATATATTTTAATTTTCCATCAAAGATGAAGCTTGTTCTTATTCATTTATTTGTGCAGGTCTAATTGTTCAAGAATTCAATCTGATTCTTTTAAATTTCAATAAGTTAAGCTAATATATGACAAAATAGTTGGAAGCAAAATTGCAATAATTAAAATGCATCATTAATATTTCAAATTGAGATTCGATTACTGAAGATGATAATTGTTCATAATTTCTAAAAAATAGATAACAAAAGTGGGGTTCCATTTTGCAGACATAACACAAATTGCTTCTGTTTAGACCAAAAAGATGTCATACGTTTTGACATTTCTCAAAATACAATTATAATTACCAAAACATTCATAAATACAAAAACAGAAGCAGAAATCCTAGTTTAATTTCCTCCATTACCACTTTGTTGTGTTGGCCTATTACTGCTTCATGGAGCTTGGCCTGAAGCATTTGTTCATCTTTCTATTTGAGGCTGTGAAGTTGACTCTCTTTGTCACTGCATGTCAAGTCTCTGCTGCTAGAGTTGCTTGGCAGTGACAATATTTTTACCCTTCCATTTCAATCCTGGAGGTTTGAAGCCAATGTCAATAGTAACAACTGCAGAGCTCTTCAAATTGGTAGGGTTGGTGATAATCCTTGATGCACTGCTGATTGAAGATTGAAATGAACACCATAATTCATTACTTTATTTGATTGAAGCTTGTCTTATGCATTATTTGGTGGCAGGGTTCGAATTGTTCAAGAATTGTCAATCTGATTCTTTTAAATTTCAATAAGTTAAGCTAATATAATGACAAAAATAGTGTGGAAGCAAATTGCAATAATAAAAATGCATCATTAAAGATTTCAAATTGAGAATATCGATTACTGAAGATGATAATTGTTCATAATTCTAAAAAATAGATAACAAAAAGTGGGGGTTCCATTTGCAGACAGAACATAATACAACAAATTGCCTTCTGTTTAGACCAATAAAAAGATGTCATACGTGTTTGACAATTTCTCCAAAAATACAAATTATTAATATACCAAAACATTCATTAAATACAAAAAACAAGGAAGCAGAAATCTAGTTTAATTTCCTCCAATTACCAACTTGTGTGTTGGGCCTAGTACTGCCTTCATGGAGCTTGCCTGAAGCATGTGTTCATTCTTTTCTTATTTGAGGCTGTGCAACGTTGACTCTTCTTTTGTCACTGCAAGCAGAAATCCTAGTTTAATTTCCTCCATTACCACTTTGTTGTGTTGGCCTATTACTGCTTCATGGAGCTTGGCCTGAAGCATTTGTTCATCTTTCTATTTGAGGCTGTGAAGTTGACTCTCTTTGTCACTGCATGTCAAGTCTCTGCTGCTAGAGTTGCTTGGCAGTGACAATATTTTTACCCTTCCATTTCAATCCTGGAGGTTTGAAGCCAATGTCAATAGTAACAACTGCAGAGCTCTTCAAATTGGTAGGGTTGGTGATAATCCTTGATGCACTGCTGATTGAAGATTGAAATGAACACCATAATTCATTACTTTATTTCATCCTCATTAAGAGTAAATGAAAGAATTGCAGTTGGGCATATTACATAATACCTGGTATATTGTCATTCTAGTAGTCTCATTGACATAAACACCAATTTCCTTAGGAGTAGCTTGCCTCTTAGCAACAAAAGCCATTATTTCTCTAGCATATCTCTTACTGGTTGTAGTTGTTGATGAGCCTCCATTATATCCTCTTCCCCTGCCTCTACCTATAAGAGTAGTTACAGCCACATTTCCAGCATTGGTATGATGCATCGCGTTACCTAAGAGAAATGAGTAGAGAGACTCATATACTTCAATGGGCGCACATATTTCACCACATAAAGACTCAAATACTCAAATTTCCATTTCAATACCAAATTTGCAATACAAGTCAGCATCTTTTCCAATAGAAATAAAACTGGCATATGATAATAGGAAAAAAAAAAAGATTGCCTGTTGGAGTGTTGTTGGGGCTCTGGAAGGTGCTGTAGCAATGTCAATTCCACTTGAAGTTGCTCTGCTTCCACTCCCAGCCACATTTGCATTGTTTTGACTACTGGATCCATGACAGTTAGTGTTTGCTATTCTAGCATTCCTCTTAAATGATTTTAGATTGCTTCTACCTGTTGAAAATTTACAATTTCTAATTAACAAACAAAATCTGTCTAAAAAGGAAATAAAAAAAAACTCAGTAAAAACAAAAGCCAGACGCCCGCTGGAGTGCTGATGGGTGGTGCACTGCTAGTGCCTATGGAACTTGTATATTCTCTAGCTACCAGCAATATTTGCATTATTGTGACTGTTGGATCCATGATAGACCGTGCTTGGTGTTCTAGCAGTCCTCTTACATGATCTCATATTGCTTCTACATATTCAACATATACAAAACACACTTCAGGACATAGCTATTTTATAGATAATAGATGACATTCAATAACACAACACATTTGCAAAAATAAAAAATTTGAGAAGCCAAATATAATGCCTCCTAGATGTTGATGGGTGGTGCATTAGTGCCTATGCTTATGCCATTTGACTGTTGGCTAAGATGGGGTTCTGATTGCACTTGCGACTGTGTTTCAGTATTCTGCAATTAAGCAATTTAGTTAGAAACAATAGTTACATTTAAATACCCATTACAAGTGTATTAAACTTATTAAGTTGCACATGAGTTGAACTTGTTCTCTTCTATGGGCAGCCTCTTTTGTATGTCCAGATCCTTTGCATAAGCCACAAGTCATTGACACACATTTCTTTGATATTTTTTCAATCTTTTTCCTTGGTTCATCCTTATCCCTTCTCTTGGTTATCTTTTTTTACCATGATTTGCCTTTTGGGGTTCTAGGAGTAATATAACAGGATTTGTTGATTTAGGCCATATCTTCATGCCTTTAACAGTTTGTATGTTATATTTGTAGGCTTTCAAGCATTGCTTCTTTCTATACCAAATAGCAACATAATTTTTCGGATCCAATTTTTTGTGAAATATGGCACAAATGGCATGCTGACATGCGATTCCTTTCAATTCCTATGACCTATAAGTGCAAAGCATCTTTCTTAAACAAGCTGTGTGTTAGTATTCTCCTTCCACAATCTCAAATCCACTATCCCCATTCCATCTAGGATGGCAATCCATTGAAAGCTAAAAAAAGTAGAGAATTATTTTTTAGTAAGTTGTTTATAATGTAATTTATCAGTTACAGAACCAGAAATACAAATACAAGCTTTCTCATGTTGTTTATTGTATAAGCAAAAACACATTTTCAACAAATTTGTATCTCTGTTGTGATTTGGTTACAAAATTAATAGAAGTTTGTAGGTCATACAATAATTCATACAACTTCTGCTCAATATCATTTACAAAATGTAAACCACTAACAAACTGGCTATTAATTTCCAATAACTCAGTTACGAATGATTTACGAAGCTTGCAATATAAAACACAAACAATATCATTGCAATTCCAAACTAAAAGAAACATTAACTCATAGGAAAAATAGGGGCATTAGGCAACTTTTGTTTAATAGCAAGTTGCTTATAATGTTGTTTATCAGTTATAGAAACATAAACACAAACACAATCTATCTCATGTTGTTTATTATGTAAGTAAAAACACATTTTCAAAATCACGTTCTCAAAAATACAAGTTTCTACTTCAAAGAAGAGTGCATTGATGAAAATAGCTTGCAAGATAAAGACCACAATTCAATATAATGGACATTTCCAAGTCATAGCGACAAGATATAAAAGAAAAATTTTCAATTTTTGGCATACAATTCATATATCATGCTGAAAATTATAAGTTATAGAAGCACAAAAGCTCAATATTTTGTGATAATATCAAGGAATTATTAGCTACAAAAAGAGAAAATTATAATCGTACCCCCTATGTTTTGTCAAAATAAACTACTTTACCCTTGTCTTTTTGAAAATAGACTGTTATATTCTCGTTTTTTTAGTCTGTTACGCTATCCTCCCATTCCGTCCGTTTTTTTGTGAAACTTAGACGTTAAATGGTCATAAAATGACATTAATGACCTTGAAATGAACGATATCCTCTTTCTCCTCCCCTTCCTCCACACTTTTTATTTAGAAGACTTCATCAATCAACTCATCTTCTCCAACAAATTATTGAACGATCAATTAAGTATCCAACTTGCAATGAACCAAATCTGAAACCAAAGGAAATGAATTAAAAGAGTTATAATATCGCCTTGAAATATGCAAGAGAGAGGCTGATACTCTCATGGATTTGCTGTCGTGTGTGGGCAACGATAAAACTCAAACATATGATAACGATAACAAGAAGATATCACCAATAAGTGCAAGTCCGTAAGCAAGGAGAGAGGAAATAGCTAAAGGAAGAAAATAGCAGTAATTGGGTTTTCATTTTTCATGGCAAATGAAGTGCTCGACTCACATCAATGGCAAATTTTAGTGATATTTCAGAATCCATTAAAAAGCATCATCAAATCCTTCCTCAAATCCTTGTAAATCTAAAGGAAATGGATCAAAAGGGCATATTTCAGTTTCATAAGTGAAAAGATTAGAGCATATCTTGTAAATTTTAAAAAAAAAAAATTATTTTTGAATATGGCACATTCTGGAAGAGAAAGAGAGAAAGGAGAAGAGGATATTTTGGTGAAAAATTTTATTCTCTCTCTTTCGTCAGATTAAACTTTGACTTGTACTCTAAAATCTCAAATATTGGATGAAAAGACAATTTAACGTAACAGACTAAAAATAAGAGGGTCTAATAGTATATTTTTGAAAATACAAGGGTAAAGTAGTTTATTTTGATAAAATATAAAGGTACGATTATAATTTTTCCAATTTAAAAGTTTAATGATTACCTCCAAAAATAATATGCAACCTCCTAAGTCACTTGCTTTGCCAAACTTCTTTAATGAATATTAGAACCTTTGTATAATTTCACTAACCAATTAAGCACAAAACTGAGCCCAGTTAAATTCCCTCGCTGCTTTTATATCAGTAACAACGTCTAGTAAATTGGGGCTGAACCTACTGCTCTAGGTTGGAGAAAGGAAAACCCCTAGTGCATAAAATAAGAAGTGTTGTTGGAATTGGCATTTCACGGTACTACCTCTTATTATCTTCATCACCTTACAATCCACAAGTGCTTTACAGCCTTCATACTGGGCACTTATGCATTTCACTAGTTCCTCTCAACGCTTTCTCTTATGAGGCCTGCCACGAGTACTTCCTCCAGCAGGAATTTCCAAAATCCATCCCATATGATTGGATAAAATCCGTCTGGAGACCCCACTGCGCAACTCCATCACACTTTCTTTGTGTTGAATTTCTCATATAACCAGTAACATAGCTTCTTGTTTAGAGTCATTTCTAGTGATTTCATCAGCTCTCCAAACCCAAGCTCCTTCACCCAATCTCTTTGTACATCGCTCAACTCCCTAACCAATGATCTTACCGCTAATGGCCTACACCGTACATTTGGGCTCTACAAGTACATTTACTTTATCATAATATTCTATATTTGAAAAACATATATCAAATCAATTTAAATCCTTAAGTGGCAGAAGCTCACCTCGTTGGAATTTTTTCTATTGTTTGCTTCACAGTCTTTACCACAATCCATAGCATTCTTTATCAAATCAGCTACACATTCAACACTACTATTATCTTTATTATTAACACCCTCCCTATATGCCATGATAAAAAAAAAAAGTACCTAAGAACAATTGATTGTTTCTCAACAAATATCTCGCCTTATGCCAATACTAATCAAACATCACTGTTACAGCTTGTAATTATCAAATCATGCCAATCTTTAAAAGGTTTTACTTCCTCATATCTTCCACTAACACTAAATCCTTAACACAAACATGTACAATTATTTTTTTCTCATATCTATTTTCACTGGCCTAAAGGCTTCCTAAACATTACACTAATCATGCTTCATGCATTTTTAATTGGAAAAATAATAATTCACACAACATCATCTTAATCATCAACTATTAAATAATTTATTATTAACAAATTACCAAAATAATTTGAATTTATTATCAATTAATTATCCATTCACAGCCTATAGTTACAGATACCTAATATAATACTGACTTGGGATTCAATTTATAAATAAAACAGCTAATCACTGCTTCAAGTTTCATACTACGCTTACCTAATCGTTCCATTCTCAACTCCCAACATTCTTCATTTTAATCAACTACGACTCCCTCCATTTGAATTGTTGTACTTCTATGATTCCAATTTCTGGGTTTGCTTGTCCTTTTCTTTGATTCTTGTCGATGGAAGCTGTGGTTTCTTTATAGAGCTTTTGTTTTTTCAATTGGTGATACTTGAATTTACCAATTTGACCTCCTTTGCGTTAAATACATCCCTCACTTCAACTAACCATATTCGTCTACCACAATAACATACCTGGGCTCAACTATCTTATTTCTGTCAGCCGTAAATTAGTTATTTATTATCGTGTTTCGGAATGAATCATTCCATCCATAGTTATTGGGTTTGAATAATCTTCCTTCCTCTTCTCTTCTATGGGTAGGAAGACTAGCAAACCAAGTTACTGCTTGGGTAGCTAAGACTTGTCTTAGAGCAAGTTGTCCAACTAACCGGATAGCCAATCCCCCTTTTGCTTCATGTAATATTTGACTAATCCCCCTTATACTTTATGTGATATTTTGTACTCTGATTCTCATTTAAAAAAAAAACAGAACAGAAACGGTTTAGGTCCTGTTTTCCTCCAATTTGCTAGGTTCTAGATTATTTAATATTTTATTCTATAAAATTTCCTTTGAATTTCGATTTCTAAATTTATTATTTATTAAAAAATGTCTTTGAAATAAAGATAAAATTAACTCATGAATATACACAATGGATAATAACAGTACAATTCAAGATAAAAATAAATAAAGAAATATTTATATGAAATTAACTCATGAATATACACAATGGATAATAACAGTACAATTCAAGATAAAAATAAATAAAGAAATATTTATATGAAATTAACTCATGAATATACACAATGGATAATAACAGTACAATATATACACAATGGATAATAACAGTACAATTCAAGATAAAAATAAATAAAGAAATATTTATATGAAATTAACTCATGAATATACACAATGGATAATAACAGTACAATACACATTTTTTTTCCAGAAATAAATACCGTTTATAAATGTATGAATATAACGAAACATATCAACTAATGAAAAAAGACAAAGAACTAAACTCCAAGCTCTCTCTTTCTCTCTAGTTTTTTAACCTTAGTTTTATTTTAGGGTTGCCATTATTTATCAGTGGTAGCTCCTACCTCTTATATTCTACTATCTCTTTCGCTTCACTTTCTTTTGCTTTTAATATTCTTTTGCTTTAATAAACTCATATATGATTTTCTAACCGATCTTTTTTTGTTTTGTTATTGTTGGTTGTCTTCAAATTTAGAGTTTTTTTGTCCTTTCTTTGTGAGGATTTATGTCACGACCCAAAACCATGGGCCGAATCGACACTAGGGCCCAAGTAAACTGAAGACACGAAGCCCTAGTAAGCCTAACTCACATGAATTCAGCCCTTTAAAGTAATTTTAGGAACAATAAGCCCATAATATAATGTTATTAAATCATACTGTCAATTTATATCTCTGGCCCAGCTTTCACATTTCAAATGGTTCATAACTTGGGCCTATAACTTTTTATTATACCATTAACGTCATCCATAATATGGGCAAACTAGTACATTCATACTTTTAGAGAGCCAACTAGAAAATCCACAGGTTTATTAAACAACGCACTAATAACTTCTACAGTTTATTACCAAATATTTTATTTGGTTGGAGACTTTAGATCTTGATTTGCAGGTGAGGATCTTCAATTGATGGAACTTGGTAATGCGACATGTCCCTTCATTGATGCTATTGACGTATGATGGCGGAAACTCATTTGTATTGATCATATATTGCAAATTATTAGAAAAGAAATCCAGTTATAGAATATCTAGATTAGTTATTATTTTGAAGTTTAAATCAATTTAACAGACTAGTTGCTACTATGAAGATTTATATCTTTTGTCAAGATCAACTCTAAGCGAAAAGATCTAATATTATATTTTTGAAAAATAATTATTTCATCCCTGACATTTACCATAATTATCTAAGTAGTCCCTAACTTTTATATAAATATTTAATATGTCCCTGAGGTTTGCTTCCGTTCCACTAAATAGTCCTTCTGTGCGTTTTAACATTAAAACAGGTAAAAAGACTTAAATACCCTTAAATACTATCCCTACTATTATTTAGAACTCACTTGAAGACTTTAGTTGCAACAAATCTTCATCCCAACTGAAGATTTAATGGCAAGGTGAGTCCAAAGCATCTAACTTCATTTACTTTTTACCAAGCAAAGCTAGAGGTGTGTTTTAGATGCTTTGTTTCAAGCATTCGTCTTTAGGTAGAAGGTGATCATTAACCACAACAGAGCTTATCCTAGGAAATCAATTAAGAAGGCTTTGCAAGATGCTAGCATACAAGAGAGAGAAGTAACCTTCTTTTTGAGGGTTGGTTTAACTAATTATCATGATAAAGCTCTTGTAAAAGAAGGCTTAATAACAATTTGGAGCCCGATAGAGATACAAGTGAATCCAAGTGTCCCTAATCATTTTTAAGCCTTCTTTTCTCTCTCTCTCTCTCTCTCTCTCTCTCTCTCGTTAACCTCCTTTCAAAACCCCCACTGCCGCTTACACCACCATCACCACCACCCAATTCAGAGAAAAACAAGAACAATAAAATTCAATTGGAAAAAAGCATAAATAAAGATTATTCAGTAAGAGAACCAAAAGCAAATCAAAACCTCATTATCCAAATTGAAAATCCAATTCATAGAAAAAAAAGAACTGCAAAACTCAATTGGCAAAAAGCATAAATAAGGAAGATTGATAAAAAAAAATAAAAATTGAGTAAGGATCTCATTATTTGAATTGAAAACTCAATTCAAATAAAAATAAGAAAGAAATTGAGAATCCAAAAGAAATTATAAAAGCTTACCTTTAAGATAGAAATTGAGAATAAAAAAAAAAAGAAAGAGAATAAGTGTGAGGGTTGAAACCATTTTCAAAAAGATTATGAGAGGGAGATAGAGAGTTACCATGAGAATTAGAAAGAAGAGTCTCTATTATAGTGAAATTCCGGCTTTTTTTTTTTTTTTTTTTTTGGGAGATAGAGAGGTTACCCATGAAATTAGATAAAGAAAGAGTCTCTATATAGTGAAAATTCCGGCTTTTTTTTTTTTTTTTTTTTTTTTTTTTTTTTTTCCACTTTGGGTTGTCATATGCATCTCTAACTTCATTAAGAGCATCCATGGCATTTTAAAAAACTCTCTTATCTCTTTCTTAATTTCTATCCAATTTTAACAGTAAAAGTGAAAAAAAATAAACTGAAGGACTATTTAATAAGATGGAGGCAAACCTCAAGGACATCTTAAATATTTACAGAAAAATCGGGGACTACTTAGATAATTATGGCAAACTGCAGAGACTAAATAATTATTTTTTTCTTATATTTTTAAGTTTTAATTTCATTATTCAAAAGGATATGAATTCCTTTTATTTCATTAAAAGATCATCGAACTCTAATAACTACTAATAGTAAAGTTCTATGTCTAGTCTATATACTTCTTGATATTATTATTAACAAATTACATTTTCAAAAAAAAAAAAAAACTAATAAAAAAACTATATAAAAAAAAAGACAAAAAAAAAAAAAAAACTAATAAAAAAAGACATCACTATAAATTTATTTAAAATGTTGTAAATGAACTTGCTAATTCTAGTTGCTTCCTCAATAAACTAAATTTATTTTGAGACTATATATTTTTAGTTGTTCCTATTTAATTAATTTCATTAAATCCCTAATTAATATAAAATACCTAATAGTTAATATATATTTATAATTTTTCTATTTTTTGAAGGATAGTAAAAGGATTATATTAGTAAATTAAATCAAATTCAATCACATTGTTATAGTTTTCATTATAGTATTTTCTATTTTAGTTTGATTGAATTACTATGGATATATTATTATATGTATTTTCAATATTATAGCAAAAATAAGTATATTAAAAACGTGAAGTGATGCTTAGTAATATATATAAATTTGTGGGTATACTTGTGAATAGAGGATTAAAACCAGAGTTAATTACATCATTGGTGCCTAAACTTTTTTATTTTTGCTATTTTGGCGTCTGAACGAAAAAATTTTTCAATCAAGTGTCTAACGGTCAAAAAATTTTTAATCAAATATTTTTCGCATATGTGGCATGCCAAATTTTACATTTGGCTCAAGATGGGACCCACCTCTCGCCATAGCAGCCGATGATGTGCAATGAACAGAAAAACCTTTCTTCTTCTTCTTCTTCTTCTTCTTCTTCTCCGTAGCTTAACGGAAATAGATAGTAAGATTAATATAGATATATAAAGGAAAAACAAAAAAAAAAAAACTTTATCAACAAATAGCCTTCTTTCACATTTTTACCAAAAAAAAAAAAAAAAAAAAATTTTACCAAAAAAATATAGAAAAAAAGGAAAAAAGAGAGAAACCCATTCTTTATTCTTCGCAAACCCATGTCTTGCTCATTCTCTTACATACCGTTATCTTCTTTCAAAATGCCTAACAGCAAATCCCATAACCACACATGGTTTTATCTTTTTGCATCTCTTTATTTTTCATTTCGTTTCTTTTAAAAAAAAAAAAAAAAAAAAAGAGAGAAACCCATCTTCTTATTCTCCAAACCCATCTTCTCATTCTCCATACCTATCTTCTCAAAATCCTAACAGCAAATCCCATAACCATACATGGTTTATCTTTTGCATCTCTTTATTTTTCATTTCGTTTCTTTTTTACCTCTTTTCTCTCTCTCTCTCTCCTTCCTTCTCCTAAAATCCATCTTTAAGATTCACCATCACCAAACTAATGAACAAAGTTAGAGAATGAGACAGAGAATTTCTGAAATCTGAATCCACCATGCTTCTGTTATTGAAAATGCTTTGTAGCCAAATCTTTATATATCTGTTGATCTTACAGTCTATTTCCATAAAGAAGAAGAAGAAGAAGTAGAAGAAGAAGAAAAGGTTTTTCTGTTCATTACACGTTATCTACTGATGTGGCAAGGGATGGGTCCCATTTTGAGCCAAATGTAAAGTCTGACATGGCACATATACAAAAAACACTTAATTGAAAATTTTTTTTGATTGTTAGATGCTTGGTTGAAAAATTTTTCCACTCAGATACCAAAATAACAAAAATAAAAAAGTTTAGACAGTCAATAATGTAATTAACTCTTAAAATCATGATTGAATGCAAAATAATATGCTGGAGCATTATTTTTATCAGAGATATCCGAAGATACTTCGATACTTAAATTAGCAAGACAATAATGGATGGTTATAGAGGTAATTGAAATTGATTGAATGTACCTTTATGGTCGGTTTGAATTGAGGTAAAATGATAAAGAAGGAACAAACAACTAATGTACCTTTATTTCGAAAGAAGGGAGTCAAAGAGGGGTAAGGATAAATAAGGGTGTAAGCTTTACCTTTCTTTCCCTCAAATCTCAATTTTTTTTTTTACAAATCAAATTGAGGCGTAAGGAAAAAGAGGTAAAGATTTAACTTAACTTATAACTAAAAATAAACCAATCGCCTTTCCTTCACCTCTTTCCAAACATAAAAAATGTACATAACCTCTTTCTATTTTTACATTAATTTACCTCTTATCAAACATGACACTTTTATTACTATGACCCTCTTTACCCTTCTCTCTTTTAACCTCCCTTAAAATTTAAATTGAAGTTTAGAGGACTACTTAGAGGTTGGGTTACTATTTAGAAGTGCTGGTGATAAACACTTAACTATTATTTGACTTTTTTTTTGGTGTAATTCCTATTAACTATGAAATAAAACTTATCTCACGGCTTAAGCGGATGTTTAGTTCTTCTGGTGGCTCAAACTTGAATTGGATCACGACGTACAACCTTATAATAAACTAATTTATATTTGGTTGATTTTTTTTTAAAACTATACTATTGAAATTTCTTTAAGTTTAATTACTCATATTAAAATAAAGTTTATAATATTATTAAATAATTTTCATTTAACAGTACTTAATTTTTACATAACAACTTTACTTTTACTTTATTAATAATTTACTAAATGTGTTAGTTAACATCAAATTAGTGATATTATAAATAAAGAAATAAACTATTTTTTTATTGTTAGAAATGTGGTTGGACAATCCTATGACTGACTATACACGGGGCTACAAATACATCTCTGACTGTCAAAGTCCACGCTGTCATATGTTTTTCATTCTGATTTCCACCAAAAAGAGTTCTCGTATGCAATTTCCTCCCCAACTCCAATCTCCATAGCAGCAACAGCAACAACAACAACAACAATGGCGTCATCTTCAATTCCAAGCCTTCTGCTTCTCCTCTTTCTCCTCGTTTCTCCTCTCTCTATCTCTGTCTCCGCTCGACCCTGCAAAACCCTCTTTATCTCTTCCTACACCTTTTCAATCAAGCCTCTTTACCCTAACCCTAACCCTTCCTCCGCTGGATTCGTCACGATCGTCACCGAAATCAGCCAACAACGCTCCTACTCCTCCGATGTCTTCCTCGATGGCAAGATTTTCCGTTCTAATGACAATTCTGATTCTGAGCCCCAAAAGCGGCAGGAGAGTTCTCCTGTTTTTCCTTTTGGACTTTCTTCATATGACATGAGCTCCCTACGCGATCGTACTAAGGATATTCTTAGTGTTGTGGTGGCTTTGCTTTTTGGTGTTGGTTGTGGCGCTCTTACGGCCGCAACCATGTATTTGGTTTGGTCTCTGTTCTCTAACAGATACGATTACCGTTACGAGGAATTTGATTGCGAAGATGAGGATGAACATGATGATCTAAGCCCTAAGAAGGTTGGTTATATTAAGATTCCTGAGGTTGATTCTGTTGCCAAGCAGGTTAAAGAGGCTGTATGAGAAGATTTAGCTTCATTTTTAATTATATAACGAAGAATTTTAACTTTAATCTGTGTTTTATGGTTTTATCAACTGTTATTTCTCGTGACGTTTATGTTTATGGTTGAACAGCGAATTATGCTTTCTGGTGTATTATTGTTAGCAAGCCTATGGCTTTTATTGCTACGTGATGTTCCTGTGTTTATTACGTTTATTGTTGTTAGATTTTGTTCTTATTACATGTGGTTGATATCTGTTAATTAATCTAATTTGATGTTTCCAATGGTAATTGTTAATGGAAATTATGTTGATGTTTTTATGGTTTAATCTTGGTCTTGTGGAAAGAATTGAATAACCTTTTTTCATTCTTCATTGTTCATTTTTTGTTTTCTTTGTATGTAGCAACACCCATTCTCTTATATGTGTTTGCTTGTTTTGGTCATGCCTCAGGCCTTATGGCTATCGTTCATTGTTCTAATTAGTTGATTGGGATCGGCCATTTTGGGTCTAGTTGAGAAATCTGGGTTAGAGAAATAAATAAACGTCATATCAATGTTGGCCTGCCAATGGGTATTAGAGAAATCTGGCACTCATGGTTTGGAAATATATTTGTGGAACGGATGCTTTTTGCATGGAGTCTTAGATAAGTTCAACTATTCATTGAATGATTCTTGTTCTCAATTCAAGGAAATTCACCAGAATTCAGAACATCTACAAGGTCTATCTAATACTTGGGCAACTTAGGAACATTTAGGAGAAACTAACTATGCCATTGCCATGCATTGACCATTAATTGGTAAACTACAAGTATTCAATCGTGTTGCAATAAATTTCTGTGCCTCCCATTATTTTAAATCTCAATGACGGTGCATTTTGTTGAGAATTAAATGTCAATCTGGAAGTTTAAGCTTAACATATTTGCTAGTTAAGGTTGCTTTTCAAGCAGCAAATTAAGCATTGTTGCTTTTGTTCATGAGATCATCAGTGATGTTATTGTAGGGCATCTATACTAGTCCTAACTGAATCTTTACATGAATAACTGATCACTTAGGTTTTTATCCGTTATGATATACATTCAATCTTAGGTCAGAAAGATGGTTAACTGTTTTTTCATACTTGTGTAAGTTGATCGCTTCATATTTGGGATGTTAGGCACATTACTGAAACCATAACTAGTAAATTCTTTCTGAATGAAAGATAATAGAAATTGTTTGTCCTAAAGTCCTAGGTCATTGTCAAGACTGTCATTTGGCAAAATGTTTAGCTTTCTCCACTCAGTATTGATGAAACTTGAATTACTAATCCTGTGATTCACTTGTTTCGCTGGTTTCCATTGGGCCATGACCGTTGATTCCATTTCTAGAGTCATCTTTTGATTAGTTGACCTTCTGTATTTTCTCTTAGTTCAGAAAGTTAAAATTTTGAATGTTATATCTTTAGTTCTTATTTTTTCATTTGTCACTAATCTCTTGTCTGTGATTATGGAGCATGTTACTTTTATATACCTGTTTCGTACAATAAATTTTAGAAGTAACAAGGAATAAATGGTGATTCATCCCCGTTTGGATATGACTGGATGAAAATCTGTAGCTAAATTGATGACCGAAAATCTGTTTTGATGTCCCAGACTTGATTTGAGTATTCTAGAATAGACTATATTTTAGCGAGTCAATCGCATGCTTAAAATCATGGAACTAACAGTGTTGAGTATCTTACACATGAAACAAGCATTCAAATCTTTTCCTTGTATCTGCCGTTTCTTGGGTGTATTGTTAATATGCAGCATTCTCCTTCTGTTAGCAAATATTCACCTTCAAGTTTTGAAGTGTTGATTAGGAAAGTCTTTATGTTGTAAAGAAAAGTTATCCCCTTCTGTGTTTCTAGTGTGTTTCCAGAGTGACGAATGCAATCAATGGTTGTGATTGGCATTGGAATGTCCATAGGGTTCTTTGTCTCAATATTTCTCAAGCCTTCATTGAACTCGCGGGTATTATCAGAACAAGAATGAATGTGTTTGCATATTCAAGGTCTTATTTTTTAGCCCTTCATATATTTTCCTTTGTTTTTTGAATTTGTTTTTTTATTTCTTTTTCCGAAAGAAGAACAGTTGAATTTTTCCTTGAGGCTCTTTGGAGAATAAATAATCTGCTATTACTTTAACTTTGTTATATTTAAGCTGGTAGGCAAGGACTGTTAAGGAAGTTGCAGAGAAATTTGCAGTAGCTTAACATTTTCCTGTCTTGATTAGTTAATCACCATGGACAAATATTTTTCTATTTTTTATTTTTTATTTTTTTCCTTTCAGGTTGATATGGATAGATTTGAGAGTAACAAATAGTTGAAGCGTGTTGGTTTTGACTTGCCATTTGTGTGCATTTCATGTAGCTTGTGGGTTTCTTGGATATGGATAGTTTTGAGAGCAACAAATGGTTGATGAATTTTGCTGTCTTTTTTTACACCGAGTATTTTTATAGATTTTGACTTTTGAGCCTTGGCGTGTCCTTACTTGTTGGTGCAGGTAAAGGAGCATTGATATTTTTAAATTCCTCGGCGCAAAAAGGAGTGGATACTTTTAAAATTAAGCTCCATTTGTTCTGGAAATATTCATTTTTTTTAAATATTTAAAAATGTTTTCCAAATAACTGATTTTTTATTATTTTGTTGTAATATTAAAAAATTAGTTAAAAATGCAAAAAGTTAACTTTTTAATTTGTTATTTTATGTGACTATAAAAATATTTTCGGAATCATACAAATTTTATGTTTTTAAAAAATTTTATTATTAAATATGAAAGGAAGTATATAAAAATGATAAATTCTAGTAATTTTTGGTAACTAGAGATGGTACCAGACATTTTATTAAAATGTTTGAAATATGCTATTCTCGATATATGAATTAGTTAAAATTATTATTATTGTTTTAAAAATAATTTATTTATTTAGCACATTATTTTTTTTATTATAATAAAAAATTATTTAAATAAGTAACTATTTTTTATGAAAATTATATTTTCATTAAAAAAAACTAGGAAAAACTTAACAAGAAGATTCAACTAACCCAGATCAACAAGTCTATCATGACACCTAAAGCCTAAATCTTAATATTAAGTGAAAAAACTTGGAAAAGAAACATAAGAATTACTCACTTGGAAAAGAAACATAAGAATTACTGAGAAACATCCCTCCTAGACACCTAAAGCCTAAATCTTAATGTTAAGTGAGAAAATTTGGAAAAGAAACATAAAAATTATTGAGAAACATCCCTCTAAACAGTACGACAAGCATAAAAAATAATATCTCTTGTAAGAGAATAAGTCGCCATATTGACTTGTCGTCGAATCCACTTGGCATGAAAATCTTCGCCTTCACATAAAAGAGACTTACAATCCCTTATAATATTATCAAACTCATTATTGGGAACACTGGACGAAGTCAAACTACACCATAATATCCTATAATCCATTTCGACGTCTATACTAGAGCAACCTTCATGTCTAAGCCAGCTGAGGGCTTCACGAACAGCCAACGCCTCAACAACTTTTGGGGAACGACAACCCATGTACCAACTAGAAAAACCACAAAAATTCTGGCCATCCTTATTGCGAACTACAACCCCCACACCAAACTTCCCTTTTGCCTCAAAGATCGACCCATCTATATTGCACTTAACTCGACCTAAGGAAGGTCGAATCCACCTTGAGCTATCCGTCGGGACTGTAGTCCACACACTTGCAGAATTTCTTACGATTGAGCATGCTACCAGTCCTGCAGCTCTCTATTGGTTTGGCTCAACAATAAAGAAGTAGGCATGTCATTCCCTTTCCATATCAACTGGTTATGAAAATACCAAAGATAATAGAGCAAACTGCAAACCTTAGCCATTACCTCAAAGTCGACTTTACCAATGGTGTAAAAGAACTAGTATTCGAAGCTCAAAAAATAAGTATTAATAGAGATGGAAAAACGATCCCAACATTCAAGGGCCTTAGGACATAGAAACATAACATGTAATAAATTCTCATTATCGCCGCAATAGGAATAGTTAGTGTTAAGCTCAATAACTTTTTTCCGAAGGACCAACATATTAGGGATAATATTTCGAATTGCTATCCACAGGAAATTCTTAATTTTAGGGGGACCTGCAACTTCCATAGCTTAGCCTAGTTACTTGAAAAAGTATTAGAATTAAAATTAACAAAAGAGAGACCAACATAATATGCTGATTTAACAGTATAATCGCCCGATTTAGAAAAATGCTACATACAAATCAGCAATACTATTGCGACTAAAGTATAGATAACACTGTTTGGATGTTATCAACATGCAAAAAATAGTGAAGTTTCCCAACATCCCAACAGAAAGTATTAGTAATAAAATTCGAAACTTTCATATCCTAGCTACTAGCATCACCTAGAGGTTGCACATAAAAATTATCATCTCTAGGAATCCAGGGATCCTTAAAGCATGAAAGAGATCTAGCATTGCCAACCTTCCACCTCTTACCTTTCCTAAAGATATCCTTAGACCGGAATAGAATCTTCCATGTAAAACTGGAGTTATTCTTTTCCCTAGCCTCCAGAAAAGTTCCCCCTTGAAAAATATTTAGCCTTGGGTATACGACTGAGAAAGAGTATTAGGATTAGTAATTATACGCTAACCCTGCTTGCCAAGCATAGCTAGATTAAAGCATTGAAGGTTACGAGAACTCATACCTCCTTCCATTCTGCTAGTACACGTATTAAACTGAGACATCCAGTGAATACCTTTATTATCAGCATTCGAACCCTACTAAATAGAATTCATCATATGTTCCAACTCATGACAAATAGAAACCGGTAACTAAAAAACACTCATACAAAAAGTTGGAATAGCCTGGCCAAAGCAAAATTTCTTTATCTGCTTTAGAAAGAATCTTGTGCTTTAACCCACTCAGATTTTTTGAAAGTCTTTCCTTAAGGTAAGAAAAAATTTGCTTCCTCTTCTGGCCAATCAGGGAAGGAAGGCCTAGGTACCTGCCATGATTTTGTGGATTATGAACCTACAAGCAATTAGACATAGAGGCACGGAGGTCCTGCGAAACATTAACACTAAAGAAAATTCCTGATTAATTAAGAGCCTGGCCAGAAGCTTGCTCATAAGTCTGTAAAATATCATGAACTGCCAAACACTCCCTAGAATCTGCTCTAAAAAAGAAGAAACTATCATCAACAAAAAGTAAGTGAGAAACAGAAGGCCCACGCCTGTTAACACGACTACTATGGATAAGGCATGTAATTTCTGCTCTCCTAAATAATGTAGATAGAGCTTTAGCATAAATGATAAAAATGTAGGGTGATAAAAGATCCCCTTGACGAAGACCCCGCTTAAGGATAATAGGACCAATTTCCATCCCATTAAGAGCAACCTGGTACCGGACAGTAGTAACATAAAGCATAATCACCTTGACCTAATTCCCCAAAAAACCCAATTTAAGCATGAGAAGGTGCAAAAGAGACCAATCAACTCTATCACATGCTTTGCTAATATCAATTTTAAGAGCTACTTCCCCTTTCCTACCTTTAGTTTTCCTTTTCATATGATGGATAATCTCAAAAGTAATTAAGATATTATCAGTAATCAACCTATCTAGAACAAAAGCAGATTAAGAGGCACTAATAATGTCATGCAAGAGGACCTTAAGCCTATTAGCCAACACCTTATAAATAATTTTATGAATGAAATTACACAAGGAAATAGGTCTAAGCTCTTTAAGGGAGGATGGATTCTCAACCTTGGAAATAAGGGCAATAGTAGTATCATTAAGGCAATCAAGAAAAGTGTAACACCCACCGGCCAATCCCGGAGAACCAGACGGCGGATGCCACAATCGGTGTCGGCGCACCGTCTCCTACGAAAATTTCGCAAGAATTTCCCCTAAAAATTTACGTGTCACACAAAGAAAATATACACACTTCCAATTTTCTCCAAACCCCAAAACTCCAATTCAACACAACATGCCACAAGAACTTCTAAATATCCAGTTAATAGCCAACTGGTGGTCAGTTAGTGATGTCTTTGTAGGTATTTAGTGATGTCTCAGCACCTGCCGGATGAGGAGGTGGACAGTTATACCCCTCTAGAGGGTGCTATGTTAGAGGGTGGTATGCCAGCCGGTGGTGTCGCTGGTGGCATTCTGGGTTCCGATGCAGAGCGCGCCTCGACTGTGCCTCGACTGTAGGGCAGGCTTACTACGGGCCTCCCGAGGCCTTTAAGCCCACCTAGTCCTAGTGCCCCCGGCTTTCAATGGAAACGGTCATGACAAAAAGTACCACTCTTAAGCTAAGTGCAACACGAATCCAACACATCTTTACAATAAAATAAACCCAAAATTTTCGAAAAAAAAAGAGGTAGGTCGTCTGGTTGGAGATTTGTCGGAAATTTGAAAATAGCAACTAAATTCAACTAACGACGCTAAATATACATATTATTCTTGTCCGGGGTAACTTTGGCTTAATAATATTAAAAACCGTATCATACTCCGAGAGCCTCAGAAAAAAGCTAAGTACAATAAGAATGACAATATTAACCTATACAGTTTGAATCTGAATGCTAATACCTAACCCATCTTTAATGCTTTGATGCAGTTGTTCCTTCTCTTGCTAGATCTTGAGCATAAAATATTGAATGTCTCCCCATGTTGGAGGCAAAAATGATTCACCTCTTTACTTCGAATAACACACCCTTTGATAATAAAATATTTAAATTCAGAATAGAGATTAGTAATCTGAGTATCATGCATCATCGACCAGCAAAAGCAGCACATGGAAGTTCTTCACCTAACGCAGTTCTAGCAAAAATTAAGAAGGTAAACTGTTTGGGCCATCAGCCGAAAATAAAGCCACAAGCATGAAATTGGTTAATAAATTAATTACCTACTAATAGCCGTCCAAGTTCCTAACACATCTGAACTAAAACTCCTGCAGAAGATAAGAATTTTCAGACTAAATTTTCAAACACCTCCTTCCGACGGACCATATCGATTTTCAAGCTTCAAAGGGCAAGTGGGTCTAAGCAGGTTACTAAGGCTAATAATCAATGACTGAGAAATAGATCTTCCCATGCTTCATTCACAAATACACCTACCTAGTTTTTCCTGAACACCACGCCCCTTCCCTACGCGTTTCCAAGTATACATACCCCTAATAATGGCAAAGTTATATTCAAACTCTATTATTTTACCATCCACTATAAAAAACTCGCAATTGCGACCGGATAAACGATCGCAAAATAATTAAAAATCGGATCGCTTAAAATGATATTGGCCGACCGAATTGTAAATCGAGTCGCAAAAAGTGCTTGTCGCAAAATTTTTTGGCGCCGATATACCAAGCGGTTCGCTAATTTGCGACCGAAAATTGATCGCAAAATTATAAATTATCGGTCGCTAAATTTCGTCTTGTCTTGTTTTTGAAAAAGTTGTAGCAAATTGGTTGCAAGAAGGTGTTGGGGGTTTTCGCAATTAGGAACGTGGTAGCAAATTTGAAAACGATTGGTCAGTGGTCCAACGCAATTTTAAATGTAACGGTTGCAATTTTTAATTGTAATCGAAATCGCAAATCTGTCGCAAATATAATTACAGAAAAAAATTTTTAATAAATAAAAACCATAATATTTTGCACCTGTAAATAAATAAATAAAAATAATATAAATATATATTATTATATATAATATATATATAATAATATATATATAATAATATATATATATATATTATATTACACAACAGAATTCATCATCAAGATCACAACATAATATATAATAATAAAATGGAAATTGTTAAATGTAATGTACTATACATAAATATGAAAAATCAGAAAAGTAAGCTAAAAGGTCCAAAAATCAAATTACGAGGTTTCGCTGCACGATCCTATGGTCGTACACGGGGACAAAAGGAGATCTGCTGGATGTGTCCGTAGTGTCGGAAGAGTGACGAAGGTATCGTCTGCAGTATCGGGGCCTGATGCAAAGCTGTAGAAACATCTCTGATCTGTAGCAGGCGGAGGATCAGAGGAAGAAGTACCACACCATGTTGAAACCTGGACCATCCGCATGACATGATGCGCTCTAAAGCTTTGTAAGCTGTCCTCCCTGCTCATCAAACACAGCCGTTAAGCAAGAGTGGAACTCCCCAGCGCTGTGGTCCGGGGCTGTGTCCTGAGTCAGCTGCAGAAGCATACGTGCTGAGCCGCAATAAAACTGTGGAGCGAGGAGAGCGCGGAGCCATATAACTTTCCTCTTCTTTTTCCGCCCCCTACAACCTTTCAATTATAAAAGTGCTAACTCAATCAATTCTTGACCTCAGCTTCAAGATCAGCCTGAGAAGAAAAGCAACGCCGCGAAGGTATACTGTAGTTCTCCCTGAAAACAACAAATTAATTCATCAACGCAGTTGCAAGCTTATTAATTGAACTTGTACACGTAAGAGACGACTAGAAGGTAAATGTAAATATTCTTCATTGTTACTTACAATTGACGCCCATCGCATGTCTGTCGACAAACGTATTTTCCATCGTGGGCCTTTGTGTGTGTTAAGTAAACACCTCCTCGGTGTGGGCTCACGACCAATATGTTTCAGCCTGTAACTGTATTTTTTTTATGCATGATATATTAATATGGTGTCCATATTTAATTAAACATCCAATTTGTAAACTGTGACTTAGTGACTCAACTAATAATCGAGATGTCCTCTATAGCAGATATTGATCTGCCTTTTGTGGTGTTTCGAAAGGTTCCCTGCTCCTCACTGCCAGTCTTGCTGTGCCTGTTTTGTGCAAATATTACACTTTCTCTTGGAATCGCAGGATTCTCCTAAGCCTTCTGCCAGCTCTCCAAATCTCTTGAGACACGCACTCTGCTTCTTACTGCTTTCGCATCCTATAGGTGAAGTCAGCATATCGTAGAGCGCAATAATTTCACCAGGCACTTTTAAGCAATAGTTTAATAGCCTTTTTCCCATACAGAAATACTTCTGCAAGAAAGTGAAAAATAAAATTTCAATAAAGAGAGGTAGCCTTGATCATTGTAAACATTGGAATGAAGATATACAAATTAAAAACCAAAATCGTGCTTGAACTCTTCCAATAAAAGTCTCTCGCCTCTTGTGGTATGGCATCCCATTGTACCATCTTTAATCGAGATGTAACTTTAATATCCTCATAATTTTCCTTGATGCTCGAGAAGGATGGAATATAAATGCCGAGGAAAAAATACATAAGTGAAATATAAGTTAGATGAAATCATCAAAAATCTGAAACAATAACCAAGTACAAAGGAAAAAGTAAATAGTAACTTACTATCCTGTACCAAACCTGAGCTTGTTACGTTGGCTCTGATGAAGCTACAAAAAGAAGGTGACAATTGCTATCAGATACAGATAATAATAATATATAACCTGAAATGACAGTAAATGACATTTATGATTACCTGGTGCGTAGGTGACTGTGAAGTTGGTGAAGAACTCTACTGGTCCAGTAATGGGGGTAGAAGAGGAAGGAACAGAAGGAAGTGATGGCGCACGGGAAGGCTGAGTAGATGGATGAAGCCTCGGATATGCCTGAAAAAGAAGGAGGAGGGAATAGTCCCCTCCTCATCCTTTGAGTACTGCGTCCTCGCCACGACTCCATGCAGACCACTACTAGACACGTCTGAATTCAAACGCCCTACCTCTAGCCATCTCTACTACAGATAACAGAACACTACATATGTATGTATAGTATTATATGAATTGTAGAACATGTGGTAAATAATGTACAAAGAAATTGAATACATTAAATTCTTCATAATATATTACATATACATCTATTAATTATTATCCATAATACACATGTGGTTTCGGAAGTATTATAGTGTCTCATCATCATCTGCTTCCTCTTCTTCGTTCCCTTCGTCTTCTTCTTCTGTCGTCTTTCTTGATTAATTCGTCCTTCTGAGGGTACCCATGAGATTTGATCTTCTTCCTCTTCATCAAATCTGATGCTCCTATTTCAACATAAGTTTCGCTTTCATTAATCCAATCTATCCGTTAAATCTTCAACAACTTGCATCGGTTTGCGTATCGACCACAATTCTTTGAAAATGGCTTCAGATTACTGCGAGGAAGCAATTGTTTTGGTTTTCAAACTGGCATGAACAATTGATCTGAGGCTTGATTTACATAACTGCCATCCAATTGCAACGATCTCGTTTCAATGAAGGATTATGGGACATATTACATCCTGTGCAGCTTGCATCGCCAAACACAAAAGGTTTGGTACTTTGTCATATCTTCTTCTTTGATTAATATCCACAAGATATACTTAGGAATGAACCTTCAATGCCGAAACATTTGGCGTAGGATTAACCATTCACATTTTGAATCAAGATTGTGCCCACTTGATTGGTAGGGATGGATGTTCTAACTCCAAAGCCTCAACCAATTTGCCATAAAAAATCATTTTGACACATCACTGTAGGTTTTGATCCCTTTTATGCAAACACCACTGTTCATTGTCTTTTCTGCTTGTCCCATAACCTCGGTGTGAAACTTGTAACCATTTAACAAAGTAGCTAGAGTAGGCATTTAGCAATCGGTAGAAGTCCCTTGCTAGATCAGTAAGTGCATCTATTTCATATTGCTTCTCGAGCTTCGAGGCCTATGGGAAATAGTAATGGAACGAGTGAATCTAAGAATTACACATATTATGTTTGTGTAACAAAAAGGTTACTTACAAATAACATTGAAACATTCTGCAAATTTCAAAGTCCAGTTTTGCATCAACTCAGATATCAATCGAATAGGGATTTTGAAAAGCCGTAAAAGCTTATATAATTTTCCCTGTTTATGATGAACAAAATTATCAATAAATATTAATTTAACTAAGCCCCAGATCGGGTTTACACCTCTCTACAAGATTTATACTTACTGTACAAATGGTGTTAATCTCTTTGCAATCAAACAAAATTTAAGTTGAGCCACTAGTATTTCTTGCATCAGTCAATCATCTTATTTTTTTTTAATTTACCTATCGTACGCCCGCAAGGAATAGGTGAAAATTGTTAGATTTTCTTCTGACTCAGATTCTATTCGAATACTCCTCCCGTCATCATTAAATGTGGCACTCTTCGATGCTTTTGGTGAAACATGTGGTTCGAAGTAGTGTGAGCAGAATAGGTGGGAAGCTTCTTCCACCAAATATGCCATTGCAATTGATCCCTCGACCTTTGCATTATTGCGCGACCAATTCTTTTTTAAATTTTCTAACAAGTGTTTGTAAAATTGTAACCAAAAGCCAATATGTAAGTATGAGTTTGAAATATACAATTGTAATGATAGAAGGGATGTATAATTCACCTCTCAAATTGGATACATCCATCTAATAATTGTACCGGTTCTGATATACGACAAATCATAGGGCAAGAAAGAGCAGATGCCCTCTATTAGAATCAAAGAAGCCGAGTGACAAATTCGCTCGAATTGCATATCACTACTGGGATTTCTTGCCACTATATGGTTCATAAATCTATCGCATCGCGATAAAGTCATCGTCTGAATTTTCTTGAAAAAAGAGACTCAATTTTGTCATTGGCTCCCAAATTTTCCTCTAAGCAATAATTCCCGGAATGCCATAAGGAAATCAATCTTTGCATGAAACATGACAGTCCATTGCTTTTCATGCCAAACAATCAATAAGTTTTCCTTCATGTCGACACAATCTACCATATGTTGAACAGTATCGGTCTGGAAACTTAAATCGATTCGGACCCATTTCGCATAATAATAAGCTTTGGGGTTTCAATCTAAAGAATAACATTGCCTTTGGAAACTTACCATAAGTAACAGATTGCTCGAGTTCTGGTCGACAACAAATTTTCCTTAATGTCAGCTCTCGCTTTTGCATTATCCCTTGGATTTTCCCTCAATGTCATGAACAGTGTTGAACAGATTCAAACACATTTTTTTCTATGTGCATCACATCAGGTTATGACAGATAAGAAGTGACCTCCAGTATGGGCAAATCCCAGAAGATGCTTCGCTTTTTCCTCTGCTATTGCCTACCAATTTCTACATTTTACCCTTTTGCACCTAACTTCTGTACCTTCATAAGCCCACGATGCTTCAATTTCTTATAAATATGTTCAGCCTCCAGCTTTCAAGAGGCATGAGGGGATCAGCAATAGTCGTGTTCTTTGTAAATCATGCCGATTCTCCTTCCAAGGGTGAGATTTCTGCTAAAGATTTTGCGATGACAATCGAACCCACGATTGTTTTTACCCTCCATTTTAGTGTAATGCCATTAGCGTTTTCCATGCAGATGAGGGACAAAGCCAATTTGCCCTATCATAACTCCAGCCTAGATAACATTCCAAATGCTGGAAAATCCGATGGTTCAAAGCAAAGCAGCTCACATTATAAAATTTCTGACTTGCCGCAATATCGAACGTTTCAACCCCCATACTCCCATAAATAATTATGTTCGACAAATCAAAGGTTGCAAAAATATGTCAATTTTGTAATTTCGGAATTAATTAGGGTCAGGTAACAATAACACACAAAAACATGTATTCATCTTGCCGATACACAATTGCAGGGTGGGGAGTTTATATAGTGTGACAATGCAGGACATGATGAATATTGTTGTCCTGATTGGGCCCAAAGACGGCTGAAACCCATCAGTACAAAAGCCCCAATCTCACATTTCTCATATCAGCAGTAAACATAAGAGATTTGTTATCAAAGTGTTTCAGGCTTTAGAGTTTAATGGATGAGTCATGTATACCATCTTCATATTCAATGCAAAGCCATGCCATCTCATAATGTTCAGTTGTCGCCTAGATTGCATTATAACGCTTTGACAGGAGAGGAACAAGAGGGAAATACATACATCTTTCTAAAAAGCCTTCTCTCTTTGTAACTTCTAACCAGTCCCCTTGACCTCGCCGTTGATATCTTGGAAGATTATCAAAACTTTGCATTCCTCTAATTAGGAGTCAAAGACCCCAATTATATCATATCAATTTTAGTTCGACAATAATCAATCTTTTCCACGGGTAACTCCTAATCCCTAAAACTAATTTTTTTTGTCCGGTAAAATATCAACCATCGAATGGACTTCAGACAATATTGTCTTTTTTGCTAAATGTAAAAAAATCAGTTGTAACACCTTTCTGAAAAATGGGTTGCTCGCCGTTTTCATGTGAGTAATGCGTGCCATAACAAATAGAACTGAATGATTTCTTTGCATTTCCAGGCCACAGTTCACTGTTAGCTGCACTTAGCAATGTCCAAACAATTGTTTGTGCTAATAGTTTGGCAATTTCCCTCCCTAATTATTCCAATGAAAATTCTGCCTCTAACCTCATCGATTACCATACTAAAATTGAATAATGCTCGCTGACCTTCTGAAATAACAGGAATAGAGTGGCCTGACCTACTGGAAACTCGCGGTTCACCATGATGTAATCCATTCTTAATAATTTCCACGAACTCCATTTTTGCATAAAATGAAGTTTAATTGTACGATAATCTAAGAAGGCTCTATTTTTCACTCTTTTTGTGATTTACAGTGGGACACTCAAACTTATTATCATCCCATACAGGGAGTTGGGATTACTAACTGGCAAACTGTAATAAACTATTCCAATCCTTGGCAAAGAATTCTTGTCTTAATCCCACGTGACTTTCCGTACCTCCAGTACATCCAAATCTCGATTAAGTCCCTGGCATTTTTTACCTAAACACTCTGTTTATAAAGGGCAAATTATATTGTAATAACATTGGTCATAAAGCATCCCTTTAAACATGCCAAAAGGTAAATGTATTACATTTTCTAACTTACTAAGGTTATTTCTATAATAAGGAATAACTACATGATATGTAAACTTGAATAAGTCATTATCAAGTGCTTTTATTGTCCTATATTTTCGTATGGCATTTTTGGGTTATTATGTGCTTAATTCACTTTGTTTAGACAATTTTTACCAATTAGACATTATTTTAAATTTTTTGTTCTTTTGAGTAATATATTAAATTGGGTAAAATCCCAGCATTTTTTTATCTGACCCTTTGGTCGGGTTTCAGGGGATATCTGGAGTTGTAGAACCCCTTCAAATTGGATTCCCGTTGATGCACTGGAAAGATGAAATAAAGTTCTTACAATTGTCAAAGTAGGGAATCAGAAAGCTAATTCAGGCTCAATATTGATCAATATTCAGCTCTGAAGTTTGAAAGCCTACGTGCGTATAACTGAGCACTGGAACCTGTTCTGTGTGGACTTCAAATATATGAGTTCCAAGTTCCATAATCTAACTTCAGCCCAGGCCCATTGAATTCTTAGAAAGAACAGCCCTACAGTGTTGTGAAGACAATTAAAATGAAATGAAGTCGTTTTGGTCTTCAACAACGTCAGTAGAAGATTGACGTTTTGAGCAGAATTGCCTGCGTCAATCCTGGTTTCGTTTTTTAGGTCATATTCCTTGATATAGATGGCCGTTTTGGGCGAGCCCTCCTTAAAGCTCTTTAAGAAAGCAGAGAAGAGAGATTTACAAAATTGAATGGAAGGTTATTGTTTCCAGAGCCAGATTTGGAACAGAAGATGCTGAAAAAGGGGAGAAATCAAGAACAGCAAGTTTTTCTGTTTACTTGCTTTTGAAAATTTCCAATTGAATTTAGGGATTCTTTTTTTCCCTTTTTTTGGAGGTATTAATACAGGAGTGATTCTTACACAGCTAGGAGGCACGTTTTTCTTCTCTTAAGTTCATCTATTAATCTAGGTTTTTGTTCTTTAATTCTTTATTTTGGTAGATTTTGAAGCCATGATTATGAGTGGTAATTTTTTTACCACCAAATGTCAAGGGATTTCTCTAATCCTTGCAACTTGTGAGACTCTAGTTTTAAATGATAGTTCTTCTTTGAATATCTGTGTTTTTCTTGTTTTATTGAGTTTGATTCTATGAATTCTTTGCTGAAAAGGCCATAGTGAATTGTTTGGTAGGATTATAAGTGCTATTTTCAGATTTTAATCAATCCGTAATTGTTATGAAGTTTGAATGTTAGTAGCATAATTAGGTCATTATTGATTATAATTTCAGGTTTTCAAGTAATAATCTAAAGAGACAATAGGGTTGAATTAAATGGTTTATTGCTTTATAAATTGTTGGTTCAAATAAACTATACTGCAATTCTTAATGCTTTATTAATTGAAAGGGATTGCTTAATACCCGATCGTTTAATAATTAGAGTAATGAGGGTGCTGGGCCAAGTTAACGAAAAGAGGGGTTTTGGGAAATTTTATCATGCTTTTTGGTAAATTTCAGTTAAGTATTCAAAAAGTAATTAAATCATAATTTCTGTGATCAATTTTTTGCATGGATAGAATCACCTTGAATTGGTTTTCATCAATTTTCATTACTCTTTAGTTTAATTAATTAATTTCTTTTGAACTGTTAAGTTGAATTTTTTCACAACAAACCCCCTTCTTTTTTAAACACAAAATTATAGAATTTCAAGTCTCTAAGGTCGATCCTGAATTTCAACCACTTCTACAGTTAAATCAGTAATTTAATATTTGGTGGAATCGACAAAACACCAAAATTTTGGCGCCGTGCCGGGGACTGAAAGATATTATATTTGTGTTTTATTTTGTTAAAATAGTTTTTCTTACTTGGTGTAGGTTTGTGGTTTCAGGTTTGTGGTAAAAATTTGTAGAATTGAAGGAGAATTTGAAGTCATTTGGTTTATGACAAGAAGTTCTCCAATCTGGTGAAAAATTATTTTTGATCCTGAAGTAGAAGAAAAACAAGCTAAATCGTTGAGAAAATTAGCTAAAAAAAGCTAAACAAGCTAAATTTGAGTCAAAGTCTCATCTGAACGGACGATTACTGATAGTTCAAACAATTGATCCGAGGGAAATCAATTTCAGATTCCCAGAAATACGAAAATTAATACCATGGCTACCGAGAACTTGAAAAGAATTGGCTCACCTGACCTAAATCAGCAACCTTTGTGCATTTCAAATTTCCCACTTTGATGTTGGCTTTTGAATTAAAGAATCTGGTCTAAAATCCATTTGTTGCCTAAAATTTCATGGACTTTCAGGTGAGGATCCGCAAAAGCATTTGAAGAGTTCCATGTGGTGTGTTCTAGGCATGAAGCCTCACAGGAGTTTTCAAGAAGAGGCAAATAAAGCTTCGGAGCTCCCTTTCTCATGGCAGACAACAACAGGACTGGTTTATACTTCCTTCTGGATCGATTAATCATGGAATGAGATGAAGCCGAATATTTTTAGAGAAGTAATTTTCCTGCATCCGGGCTGCCAACCATAAGGAAAGACATTTGTGGCATTCGGCAATATAGTGAAGAGAGTTTATTGAGTATTGGGAGCGGTTTAAGAAACTTGTGCAAGCCTGTCCCCATCATCCAAATTACTGAGCAGCTGTTTGATCCAATATTTTTATGAAGGGACTTATCCGTGGACCGAAATATGATAACATGCTGCTAGTGGAGTGCTTTAGTGACAAGACACCAAATGCAAAAAGATTAATTGCTAACATGGCAGCAAATCCCCCCAGCAGTTTGGAAATGAAAATGGGATCACAACGTCTAAGAAGGTTAATGAAGGTAAAGTAACGTCTAAATCTTGAGAAACAAATTTCAGATTAACTTCTTTGGTAGACAAATTGCTGGTAGGAAATATGCACACTGTTAAACATGTTGGAATTTGCTTGGTTCCCTGGTCATGCTACTGATATGGTCCTACACTTCAAGAGGATGAACTAGTGCAAGCAAGCCAATGCAGTAGGAAAATTTGGACAGGCAACAACGCAGGTATGATCCTTATTCTAATTCTTACAATCCGGGATGGCGGAGACCATTCCGAATTTGAGTTATAGGAATCGCCATATGCAAAAATCGCTACCAGCAGCAAATGACCACAGTGAATCAACCATCTTCTTCCTCTCAAAAATCAAGGTATGTCACTTGATTTGATAATTGTTTAAAGCTTTGGCTACTAAATAATCACAAACAGTTTCAGCATGGAAACTAGGACTAGTATTCATAATATATGAGAAAGCAGATGGTCAGTTAAGCTTCATCTTGAGCCAAAACTTGAAGCCTTCCAAAAAAATTCTGTAAGCTTCCATCGAATCTGTGATTAATCCTAAGAAAATGCTAGTGCTAAACTTTGCGAAAGTGGGAGAGAAGTTAATAATCGGTTGTAAAAGAGTCCAACCAAAGAAAGCCAACAAAGCAAGGTTCAAAGGATCTTAGTATCCTTGAAGTTGAAGTAAATTCTAGAACTTAATGATGCTAATAATTTTGTTGTTCCTCCTCCATTTCCTAGTAGTTGGCCAAGACAAGGCAGGAAGAACAAGAGAAAGAGAATTTTTGGAGATGTTACCAGGAAGGTAGAGGTAAATAGCCGTTACTTGAAATGCATCAATGCAAATTCCCATGGTATGCCAAAATTCCTAAGGAATTATTATCTATAAGCGAAAGCTTTAAGAAATAATGAAAAAGTTACCGTTGGGGAAAATGTGTCGCCATTCATTCAAAAGAAAATTACCTCCAAAGTGTAAGGATCCAAGGTTTCGTTTTCTATCCCCATGTAAAATAGGTGATTCAAAATTGAGAAAGCAATGGCAGATTTTTGGAAGCATCTATTAGTCATGTCGCATTCTGTTTTTCAAACTTTGAATAAATGCTTTGACAGGAAACTGTTGTTATTATTCAAATTGGCTGATCTTCTAAGCGTACCCGATGGGTGGTAGTTGAGGATGTTTTGGTGCAGGTTTGGGCAATTAATTTTCTCAGCAGATTTTTATATTTTGGATATGGGGAAAGTGTTTTTCCACATCAAAATTCTGCATTGATTTATTTGGTAAACCTTCTTAAAAACTGCCCAAAGAACTAAAAATTGATGTGGATGCTGGCAGACTTTTAACCATGGATTTGATGAGGAAGTAGTTAAATTTAATATTTTTGATGACCTATGAAACATCCTATTGATGAGCATTCTGTGTTGTCTCTGATGTAATTTGATTCCATGTGTTGCAGAATGTCGTTGATTGAGCAAGGAGGATGAGGTTTAAGTAGTGAATTAGTCAAGGAATTTATTGAAGAAAGTAGCAAAACCAGCCCTAAGTGCAGAAATTTCAAAGATGCAGTAATGAATTGCAGTCATTCCATTAGTTCCAAAAAGGTAAAGCTTTCTAGGATTGATTTACCTAATCATATAAAATTTTTTGCCTTCTATTATAGATGCACCAGTTCCTTGAAACTCAACCATTACCGGAGCATTTGAAGAGTATATTTACTTGGGAGATAAATATACAACTTCCAGTTATCATTTCAGTAAGTTAACGTAAGATTGAAGAAGAAAAGGTTGACAAGAGGTTCTAAGAATACATAAGGGAAGCAAATTGGATGGACCCATTGGCTGAACACAAACGGTATAAAGCCCATCGGTGTGTATGCATAGGGAATTTTTGTTAGAAAGATAATAGCTAACCAAGTCAGAGAAGCTCCAAAGGAGGCTGAACCCACTGAGATGGAAGTTGTGAAAGGAAGGAGATTTTAAAGCTATTAGATGCGGGGTGACATTTACCCCAATTTCCAGAAGTAATGGGTAAGTCCAGTTCAACGTCGTGCCAAAGAAAACAGGAAGTTACGGTGTAGCAAACCAAGATAATGAGCTGGTTCCAAACACGAATTCAGAGTGGATGGCGTATGTGCATAGACACCGCAGTTTAAATTTTTCAACTAGAAAGGACAATTCCCCAATTCCACTTCATTGATCAGATGCTTGAGGCGGTTAGCAGGTAGGTTTTTATTTCTGCTTTCTGATGGTTTTTCGGGGTAATAATCAAGTGTGATAGCACCAGAGGATCAAGAGAAACTACCTTCCTTGTCCCTTTTGGAACTTTTGCATTTAGAAGAATGCCCTTTGGACTTTGTAATGCACCGGCAACATTCAGAGATGTATGTTCAGCAATATTCTCAAGATTTTATTGATAATTGCAATTGAAGTTTTCAAATGGATGATTTACAGTTATGGTGATTCATTGATGCACTGTTTACATAATTTAAATTATGTTCTTGACGATGCATTGAGAAAAATTTGGTTTTGAATTATGAGAGTGCCACTTTTAGGTAGACAAGGAATTGTTTTTTAGGGCATGTTGTTTCTAATAAGAGGTATGAGGTACGACAACAAAGGTTGATTTAAATTGTGAATTTTACCATTACTCCCACAACTGTGAGGGAATTGCGTTCTTTCCCTGGTCATGCCAGAGGTTTTCTATCGAAGGTTTATTAAAGAATTTTTCCAAGATAAGCAGTACCTTACTAAGACTATTGCGCAAAGGATGATAAATTGAGTTTTGTGAAGAATGTAAGGAGGCCCTTAACAAGTTAAAGTCAGCACTGACGGCACTCCTATTATCCAAGCTCCTAATTGGTCTGTACCATTTGAAATTATTGGTTCGATCAAGGTAATTAACTGCGATGGGGGCTATTTTAGGGCAAGCGTGAGGAAAAGCTTTTTCATGTGATTTATTAATGCATCCAGGCATTGAAATCTGCAACAGCGCAATTACTTCCACAACTGAAAAAGAGTTCTTTAGCTATTGTTTTTGCTTTAAGAGAAATTCCGGTCATACCTTGCTTTAATTCTAAAGTGAATTGTTTTTTCTGATCATGCAGCTTTAAAAGTTTCTCTTAGCAAAGAAGGAATGCAAGCCAAGACTAATTAGATGGATCTTCTTTTCAAGAATTTGATCTAACTAAATCAAGGATAAAGAAAGGTGCTGAATTTGGTAAGCTGATCATTTGAGCAGGTTGGTGAACACAAGAGGATCCAATTCCTTACAACGAATTATTTCCCTGTGAGCAATTGTTTAAAATTACAAAGGTATGAATCCCCTTGTAATGGCTGATTTGGTGAATTATTGGTTACCTAAGACTATGCCTTCTGATTTAAGTAAGACTAAAAAAGAAAAAATTGAAAGAGTGAATCTAAGTATATTATGGGATGAACCATAATTTGTGGAAATTTTGTTCTGATCAAAAATTATTAAGGAGATGTATCCCTGATCATGAGATTGAATCAACTTCCTGTTTTTTGTCAATTCATTGCATGTGGTGGTCATTTTGGACCTAAGAAGAACAGGTAGAAAGATAGTGGATGTGGTTTTTTGGACTACCCATTTTTCGTGATGCATATATTTTCCTGTAAAAAATTGTGAACAGTGTCAAAGAACAGGAAGTAATAATCTCAAAGGAATGAGATGAGTCAGACCCCAATACTTGTATGTGAAAATTTTTGAATGTGTGGGGAATCGATTTTATGGGTCCATTTCCTTCTTCCTTTTGGTTTTACTTATTATATTACTTGCTGTTGATTAATGTTTCCAAATGGGTGGAAGCTAAAGCCACTAGAACTGATGATTCCTAAAGTTGTTGTAGATTTTGTTCAAGGTCACATATTTCAGCAGGTTTGGAATTCCTAAGAGCTTTGACCAGTGACAGAGGCACACATTTTTGCAATGAGCTGTGGAGGCATTATTAAGAATATGGTGTTTTTCATAGAGTTCTAACAGCCCTATCATCCTAAACAAGTGGGCAAGCTAGTATCAAATAGAGAGGGTGAAGTCTATCCTAGAGAAGAATGGGTGGAAGCCTAAATAGTAGGGATTGGGCCTTAAGACTTGATGATAGCTTGTGGGCTTACAGGACAGCCTATTAAGACAACCCAATAAGGTACAATGTTCCCCTTACAGGTTGGTTTTTGGTAAATGTGTCACCTTCGTGTTGAGAGTAGAACATAAGGCTTTTTTGGGCTGTTAGAAATTGTAATTTTGAGTTAGAATGCTGCTGGTGTGGGAACAGAAAGTTACAATTGCAGGAGTTAGAGGAGATTCGTCCTTGAAATGCTTATGAAAATTCTAAAATGTAAAAATAAGGAAAAAGACAAAAGAGCATTTCATGATAAACTAATTTTAAAAAAGGAATTTATTGGTTGGGCAAAAAAGTTTTATTGTATAATTCTAGATTAAAGTTAATGCCTGGTAAGTGCGTTTCCTCGTTTGGATTGGTCTCGTTTATTGTGTACTATATGTTTTCTTATGGTGCTGTTGAGATTTCAAAGTTTAGGAACTAAGAAGGTATTCAAAGTCAATGGCCCATAGACTCAAAAGCATTTTCATGAAGGCTTCCAAGAGCAATTCACCTAGAAGAAATCAAGATTGAGTGGATCCATTTTATTTAGATTGAGAAAGATGATGTACCATGTCGAGCTTTAACGACGAATAAAAAAAGGCCGCCTTTTTGGGAGGCCAGACCCACGATTTTTGCTTTATTTTATTTATTTATTTTATTTGCATCACTTATTTGCTTTTTTGCCTGGTTTGTGTTTTTGCATGTTTTATTCTATAGCAAGTACCCTTACCAGACAACAGCTTTGGCTTTTGGTTTGCAATTTATTTGATGAGTATTTCAGCGAAACAAAGGCAGTTTTTATTTTTTTATTATTAAACTCTTGTAAGACCTTCCCTCTGTTTATTTTAATTATGGATTGTTTCCCCAATTGAGGACAATTGTGTAAAGTAAGTGGTGGGGAAGTTAGGGTTTTATTTTTGATAGATTTTTATGCTTCATGGTATAAAATGCTGCTGATTTATGATGGCATATTGTGAAATTTTTGAGCTTTCTTTTGTTAAATAGCTAATGCCATACAACTTAATTTTGCTCATTTGTTCTGCTGCCATTTGATTATGATTGGTTGAGTTAATGTTCCAGCAACTTATCCCCGGACCG